>JAIGNY010002250.1:630000-782500 GCA_020152595.1 Chiridota heheva
TGCATTCCACCTCGATCTTTGTTGAAAAACCACCTACTTTACGGGCATTTGCGACAGCCTGAAACAAAACAATGGAAGATTATTGAGACAGCTCTAAATTTACAAGTGTTAATTTTTGCTTCATGTCTTGTATGTTTGTGAATCAAACAACATATTTGGTCAATTATGATAGAGCTGTACAGTGGACAAAGTATAATTCTTATGAGAACTGCAGTTCTTGTGTGCAGTACACACACACCTTCAAAAAAAATGTTACTTGGACAAATGTAATACCGTATTCGACGTATTAAGCGTTCTGCTCTAATAAGCGCTTACTCAACATTTTTTGACTGATGACATAATCCATTTGATTAATTTGAAGACGTAAATTATTCAAGTTTTGTAACATTCCATTGTTTATTCGGTGTGTGCCGCTCACAATGTTTTTGTGTTGGTTAGTGTGGTGCTTGTATATAACCAGTTCACATATATGAACAGGGCAGTTTGAATTGCACACTGTACATGGCCCCTGAACATAGGCACTTAATTAGGAAGAAATTTGAGCTTAAAAGGTGGTGGAATTTTATTTACCTAAGTACCCCGGGTGCTTACTACGTCAAATACAGTACTTGTTTGTCAAACTAGGTAAAAATATTGTTAATTACCATCTTTATGCTTTTTATAACCCCCCCCTTCTCCTGTTACCCCATTTCCATGCTGTGTCCTCCTGACCAACTTCTCCTTCCTTGCCTTCCATTCTGTACCCAAATAATTAAGTTCACTTATGCATTAGGTCCGTTTCGAATATAAATTTTATTTTCTTCAAGAGTTTCTATAAGCATTCTGTAGAGTAACAGATATATTGGACATCAGGAAAAGGTGATTCTGTTACCGAGGGCAAATTAGTCAATAATTCAGGGGTGAAAGCCAACTTTATTCTATTGTTGAGAACAGTAATTTAACCCCTAAAGTCAGAACTTGTTTTGGTATCCCTTTTAATTGTGATATACTTGTGTTGTCTTGTCATTGTTACTTTGATAAAGCACCAGAAATATTTCTTGTGTTATCGGCTGATTCAGATAATGTACTGTTAATGTAAGACCTGTAGAAAGACTGAAATGTCTTTGAGAGTCTTTCAAACTGATCTGTTTTGTTTCCAGTAAGCAATTCTATTTAAGGTTTTAACTGTCCTTGTCAGGCATTTAATACTCTGTGCAATCCATGGTACGTCAGAATGTGGCTTAACAATCTTGCTGGGAATGTTCTTATCCATGCTTTGCAGGAGAAAATTTGTTAACAATACTCAATATTTATTATAGTTCCTAAAGCACACACTTTAAGAATTGATGTTGAAAAGGCTTTAAATTTGATCTGCCACTTTCCATGTCACCGTGAAAACTTTTCTGAAAATAATTTTTGTATTTATTGTGCTTACGCTTGTTGTACAGGGTGTACTGTAAGTCATTGGAACTGACATCAGTGTCATGGTTACTTTAGGTCTCTTCCTGTTACTACTTCCATTGTATCTATCATATTGTCTACATATGCCATGGGCTAAATAAATAACATTTCAATATCAAAATCATATGCCATCAGCTGAAAAATCTAGTATAAGAGTAAATCACATAAAAAAAGGTTTTAAAATATATAATTTTTAAACCTTAGATGTGTCTTTTCAAGCTTAAATTCATAACCTAACCCTAGACACAAACCCTAAAAATTAATATTTAGAAGCAAAACTACCAAAATTTAAAACAAAATTAAAGGAAAAAACATTTTTTTACACTGGTATATTAGAATTAATACCCATACCCATGATATTATTACCCTACCCGTGATATGCTTCCTGAGCTCCATATATGATTGTCCTTCAACATGATCATGGAAGAAAGGTCATATCGATGTGTGCTGACACCTGCTACCAGTAGAGAGTACTTCTCCACCATCCTGAACCCAGGGGTGGTCTTTCGTGTCCCTGCCACCGTACCATGCCATCCAGCACGCCGAGCAATGTCTTTCAGTCGTTTTGCTTGGCTAGCAATGCCACTTGCTCGAACCAAACAATTCAAAGCTGTCCTTTCTCCTCTGAGAATATCACATACTTTACCAGCTACAGTGGCAACTTTTACTATCGGTTCTAGTAATGTCCCTTCTAGGTCAAACCACAAAACAGAGCATCCGACCTCATTGAAGACGGCATTAAAGAATGGAACCCAGCCAGTACACCAGGTGATTTGCATATTAAAAATGCAATTTCTTCTTTTTCTCCCACAACAAACCCACCATAATCAAAACCTGGAATGTCCTCTTTTAACCATCTTTTCACTAAGTCTTTGAGTTCACTCGGAGACAGTAAAGTCTCTAAATTAGCCATCCTGATGAAAGATAAAAATGATACAAAATTAAGATTCATAATAATATCAGCAAATACCATGGTTCAAGCCACATTGTGCAATTTATTTCCTTTGGAGAAATTCATGCTAATGATCCACTTTAAATTTGGATCACAGAGCAAAATATTATCTGTATTTTTCCTAATATTGTACTGTCTTAAACTACTACACTGAGATTTTCAAAGAATTCTTACTCCCAAAACTCCCTCCTAAATATAAGAAAAAACCTTAAATTTTCTTGATTTTTTATTTTTATTTAAAAACTCTCAAATCCCTGGTCAAAAAGTCTTAAAATTGCAAGATGAATCCTTAAAATCCATAACCAAAAATATTCAAAGACTATCCTATCCAAAATTAAGGAAAGTTTTAAATATTTTTGAGGACTCTCATGTGCCTTAAAAATAAAATAGGTTTTTTTGTTTGTTTTATTTATTTGTTTTATGGGCAAAATCAAGTTAAACCAACCTATATACATTTGATCTTGCAAAAATATTAAATTTGGATTGAAAATACCCTTTCAAAAATATGTTGACTGCTATAATTAGTCATTTATTAATTAGTTATTTCCATGAATTTGATAGGCTGCAAACAAATTTTTCCTTGATTTTGCACCTTTTGCAAGGTAGAAATGTTTCATGGCCAGCAATGCAAGATTTGTTAAACAATAATCAAAATTCAACAAAATTGTATGTTTTTCCTATGCAGCCTAACAGTAACAGTAAGTACCCCCATGGCTTCCAAATAGGAATGAGATTTTGACTTGCTGTTTTTGGTAGTTGTGTTTAGATTTCAATCCTCTGTAATATGAAATAAGGATTGTATCAGACTTTAAGTCTACTTTAAAGATATTAACATGGTTTTTTCTCACAAATTTATTTCTTTTCTTTATGAAAATTCACAAGAATATTCCTTCAGGTTAAAGCATTGTTACAGTATGTTTAAAAGCTTAAAAATTTGTCTCAAATCATATTAAAATGAGCATTAGATTCAGTACATCATTCTTTAATTTGTCTGTCTGTCTGTCTGTCCGACCTCATTGAAGACAGCATTAAAGAATGGAACTCCAACGAGTACACCAGGTGATTTGCATATAAAAATGCAATTTCTTCTTTTTCTCCCACAACAAACCCACCATAATCAAAACCTGGAATGTCCTCTTTTAACCATCTTTTCAAAAGATGGTTAAAAATTTGTCTCAAATCATATTAAAATGAGCATTAAATTCAGTACATCATTCTTTAATCTGTCTGTCTTTAATCTGTCTGTCTTTAATCTGTCTGTCTTTAATCTGTGTGTCTGTCTGTCTTTAATCTGTCTGTCTGTCTTTAATCTGTCTGTCTTTAACCTGTCTGTCTTTAATCTGTCTGTCTGTCTTTAACCTGTCTGTCTTTAATCTGTCTGTCTGTCTTTAATCTGTCTGTCTTTAACCTGTCTGTCTTTAATCTGTCTGTCTGTTTGTCTGTCTGTTTTTAATCTGTCTGTCTGTTTGTCTGTCTTTAATCTGTCTGTCTTTAATCTGTCTGTCTGTCTGTCTGTCTGTCTGTCTCTATCTATCTATCTATCTATCTATCTATCTATCTATCTATCTATCTATCTATCTATCTATCTATCTATCTATCTATCTATCTATATCTATCTATCTATCTATCTATCTATCTATCTATCTATCTATCTATCTATCTATCTATCTATCTATCTATATATATATCTATATATATATATATATATATATATATATATATATATATATATATATGTATATATATATATATATAAGGCCACTATGGAAACCATTGTCATGGGATGTCATAGTCACATTGCATCAAAAACAATGAAACGAAGTATCTGAATAAGCTAGAAAAGCATCTTTTTCCCCACTATGTATTTTCTGTATGATCATTTGTTGTACAACCATATACACATTATCATTTTGTGATGAACTTTATAAATGGAATTTCCATTTGTTTTTTAGTAGCAAACTCAAGTAAAATCAAACTATTTACATTTGATCAAAAACAAACTGAAATTTAGGATGAAAATAACCATCCAAAAATATGTTGACTGTCAGCAGAGGTTGCGTCATAAATTTTTGCCTGACGTATTTGGTTACGACAAGCCCTTGAAGTTTGGCGTATTTTGTGTATTTGCTGTCGTATGTACAGGCCATTGTGTAATGTACAGGGCATTGCGCGCTAGTGAAGCATGCAAGTAATTGTTAATACACACACTTGTGCAGGCCTGCCTCGCATTAAAAAACATTTAAAAATCGGACTATTATTATCATAAGAATATTAGGGAAAAGTTCATACCCAATCCTTGTATAATTTTGATTGCTGAATCATGAAATTTGGGTTAACAATCAAAAAAAACTAGAAAATACTTTTGTTTATCGTATCCAAACTGTCATGAGGTTTTAGTGAACTTTGACCAATTGTCAACGATAATATACTACTCAGATCTTGAACATGCCTAGTTCCTTACAGTATAGTAACTTGACTTGCAGATTGTGATCACATCACAGATACACGATAAACACAATACAGGAGGAAAGTTGAATCCTACCTAATAATATCTTTGACAATTAACAGCCTGCATTCAAAACAACATTAAAACTTTCAAGTACACTGTACAGTGTACGTACATCATGCATAGGGTCTATGTACTAGCCTATATGTGTTTATGACAGCATTACAAGCATGTTGAATCATTCGGCCGTTAGTCTCGTAGTTGTGTCATTTTAATTTTATTTATGAGTAATTCAAAATCATTTTTGTGTGAAATAAAACTTTGAATCGCACCACAGAGGTAAGATGTTCATGATTTTCATTTAGGTTAATGTAAAACTGGCGCAAAACTCCACATGTTATATCTAAATCTTACGACGCAGGTACAACCTGTGTCGTAAGAAATTTCAGCCATGGCGTAATATACGACAAATTTGTCGTTAACGCGATCTCTGAATGTCAGTTTTATTTAGTCATTCCTAATTAGCTTTGCAGCCTAACACTATAGTTGCCATTTCAAATTCAAGTGTTTCCTGTATTGCTAAGAAAATGATTTCACCCAAAAATAACCACTTTTCATTATTATTCATCAGTATGAGTTTGTGGAAGAATCTGTATAATACAGAATGGTCATGCATCCCTGTTTATTTCTAATCTTAGCCTTTAACAAAAATATCTTTTGCAGTTTGGGATACTGAAACGGTAAAATTTGCAAATAATATTAATACAAAAAAATGTTGATGACTGAAATGTAGACCAAATCTCTGGCGCAATATAATTTTGGATGTGTCTATCCAGATCAATATCTTTTTTCTGTGAGATTTTGTTAATCGCGTAATTACTTACCTACTAGTACTGTATACGTATGTAACTTGACTGCACAGTTGACCTACACACTCTTGAACACAAGATGCACCCAAATTCAGCAGAAGGAAGATACAACAGAGAATTCTGCTTAGAAATTGCACTTCAAACAGCCTGTCTTTAAAGTAAAACAAAGAATTTGATTAACCTCCCTCCCTTCGTCTATCGATCGGAAAAATCGTAGGTTCAACTTCAAGTTTGCACAGATGTTTATCAGAGGTAGTACAGAACTATTCCGGAAACTTACCTCTCTCGATCCAGCGTTCTTATCAAAAGCGACAGCAGCAAATTTTGACCAACGTAAAAGAAGAAGTAGAAAATATGTTGATGAACTACAGAGTGGATTTGGTACAACGGCCTTTCTCCTTTAAAAAAATATTTCCCCAGGTGACAAAGGTTAAATCCCATTCTTCAAAGCTTGGATCACGAGCTCCCGCAATGGACTGAGGGAGAGTGAAAAATAAACAAACACACAAAACCAGGGACTCATGCCACTCTAAAGTAGACTCGTGTCACTCTAGAGTAGACTCATGCCACTCTAGAGTGGACCCTGGATCAATCCATTGATAAAACTGAACAAAATCCAAATACAAAATAATACTAAACACATTAGAGTTCCTCCATATTTGAGATTTTTATATATATATTTTTTTATAGGTGAGAATCCCTTTTGACTTTTAAGTACTTTTGTCATTTTCATTTGGATTTTGTATAGGATTATACCTGACATGACAAAAGCTCCTAATCTGTACAACAATAGGGTGGGTAAAGCAAGATTTTGGGGCTCGAGCTATTACACTGTGGTATGTTTGTGGGGTCCGAGCGATAAACTCTCCACGGTTTCCCAGCAGGAGCGTGGGAAGGGTGATTTCTCAGAAGGAAAAGAGCCACACAAATTTACTGGGTACAAGCGGGAAAATTACAACGTAAATTATGTTTCCAGGAAACGTTGCTGCTATTCGGGACAAGTCCTGTAATTTTAAAAAAATTCCATTTTTTTCGGGAAGCTTTCTTCAGTATTCGGGAAATGTTGCAAAATTTCACAAAAGTTTTCAATAATTGTATGTTAAAATTTTTTCATTCTTATATGTCTCCTATGACTGTTTATATTTGTTGCGTGATTGTGTACGACCTTTCTTTTATTCAGATTTGTGTTTCTGTTACAACTTCTTTCACAATCTCAGCTTTTTTTTTCTTTCTTCATGACCAGCAGGCCAGTAGCCAGGGCTTTTCGCAAGGGGAGGGGGGAGGGGGAACACAAACACTTAACGAGGGGGTACTTTGGCAGATTCTCCATATATCCTTGTGATATATCATTTTTATCTCATCACCCTCAAATGTGGGGATGAGATATTGTAGGCACTCACTTTGCTGTATTGGCAAATAACTGCCGATACAGCTACATGGTCACCGCTTTGATATTAGGGGGATGGTGAAGCCTATGATGACCACATATTAGGGGTTAGGGGTCATAAGTTTTTGGAAGGGGACAAAATTTGGTGATTTTCGCCTGTGTCCGTGTGTGTGGGTGTGTGTGTGTGTGTGTGCGTATGCAACAATTAATTTTGTGTCGCTTGTAACTCAAAACTGTAATACACACATAAACCAAAATTGGTGGGCAGGTACCCTGACTTTTGTCTCCAAGATTTTGGAGTAGAAGGGTCAAAGGTCACAGGTCAAATGAAACAAGTTTTTGGTAATAGCTGTATCTTTTGAAGGAGTATAGGTGGGTAGAATTTAACATTCTAACAACAATTAAAAATAATTGGAGGTCAAAAAGTCAAAGGTCATAGCTGCATGGGTCAATAGTCAAATAAAAGCTTTTTAGGCATAATTTTGCGCCATTTTAAACTAAAAAAGTACAAGACCTACACCAATCCTATGTTGTACCATGATACATTGGTACATGAATTTGTGTTCCGTAGACTCTTGGGTCAAAAGGTCAAAGAGTGATTTACTAGTGCAGGGGAGTGCAGTGGTGAGAAATCCTCAGAAATCATGATAATTTCCAGCTTTTTCGTATTAGAAATTCATGGTCCAGAATGATGAAATATTATTCAAAACTGTCATTGCACATATTTAGGGAAATTTTCAACCATTTTATTGTTCAATATCATCCCATTGAGTTGTTTGCTTTGCTTAGTATTACCTAGGAGAAAAGGGTCCATTAAGGATGGAGCCATATTAGGAGGTCAGAGGCGAAACGCTTGAAATAATTAACTTCGAATAACCAGCGCGCGTTTGTCGTGTTTTGTTGTTGATGGAAATTCAAGTCAGTGCAAAATGAGATATCAAAATTTAACACTGATTCGTCAAAGTTTTATACTGCTCTACTTTCATCATATGCTTGATTGTATCAGTGTTACTTTGTGTGCTGTGAAAATCCTAAAATCTTCACTGAGCATCCCGCCAAAAGTGGGCGAAAAGTTACAAAATTAATTTTGTCTAACAAACATTCGCCATATATATAAAAGATAGAAACAATCGGGGGGAAATATGTGTGTGTGTGGTGGGTGGGTGGGTGGGTGGGTGGGGGGGGGCGGGTGGAAGGGGGTATCCACTTGCCATCCCAAAATCCCGTCTAACTGATGGGCATGATCTTGAATGTAGCCTACCATACCGATCAGGTCTGGGTAGGCGGAGATGGAATATCATCATCAAAAGGGCCACAAAGAGTCAACCATTACTCATATAGGATTACATTTACGACGATATTGCGTATAGTATCAAAATAATCACTGGATGCAGGGGGAAGAACCCTCCTGAAAGCTATAAGAATTACCAGCGTTTTATAAAACTTTAGAGAGAAAATCAAGTCACAAAAGACAATCACATATCCTCAAAAAAAAAAAAAATATCTATATTCTTTATAAACAGATAAAGGGGATACATTCCATGAACTTAACCGTTTATGTTGCAATTTAAGGTATGTATGTTGCAAAGACAGCTTTTTTATTTCTTTTAATCATCTAGCTTGGAAATTAAATGGGAAGAAGACAAGGCATACGGCCCTGCGTTATTTGGGGAATAAAGAGGCATTCCTCTCTCCATTTTGTATCCTTTGTATATGGTGATTATTTGTATCGTAGCGTAATTTTGTAAATTTGTCCACTTTTGAAATTTCCCCCTACTTTCGGAAGGCAAACCCCGCATATAGCCCTGTGGGTCAACGGCGCAGGAACATTTTTTTCTTGTGTGTGTGTGTGTGTGTGCGTGTGTGGGTGTGTGTGTGGGGAGGGTGAGGGGGTTAAAAGCTTATTTACCACGAATTTCAAGCCCCCCCCTTCCTCATTCAAAAGTCTCATTTTTGTCCCATTTATTTTCACGATTGTGGGAATTTTTGTCATTATTTTTTAACTAAGAAGAATAAACAATTAAATAAGTATAAGACTAACGTTATATAAGACTAAGACGTGGCTGTATATACACACTCGCAGTGCACTGACCTGTATGTACACGTACTAACTGCATGCTGTATGTTACACATTCGCACTGTGCTACGTCGGTGTATGCGATGTAATGCTACATTTTACGGCCAAGTGTGGTCAATTCAAATAGCCTAATTGTAATTGGGGAAACTAAACTCGGACCCGGGATGGGACCAAGGTATTATAAATTAAAATCTAATAAATCATAAGAACCAGCGCCGAAAACGTTTATATATTTTACAGAGGGTACAAATAAGCTTAATAAAGGATTTTCTTCCTTGAAAAGTGGGGGTGTGTGGGAGGGGGGGAGGGGAGGGGAGGGGGGGGAGGGGAGGGGGAGGGGAGGGGGGGGGGGGGGGGGAGCATACTTCCGCCCTTACATTTTTACTGGAGGAACGCCCTTGCTGGGGATGGGGGGAATTCGGGTGGAGTCTAAAACGAAGTCCTCTAAAACGAAGAAGCATACTTCCGCCCTCACATTTTTACTGGAGGATAAAGCCCTCCTCTTCCTACGCCCTTGCTGTGGTTGCATGGGTTGGCGTCAGGATTCCGGGTGGGTCTAAAACGAAGTCCTCTAAAACGAAGACCTCTGAAACAAAGACCGAAGATGAAAGACTTCAACAATCCTATAAAACGAAGACCTGTAACGAAGACCGCAGATGGAACACCAAGAAAATATTCATTTTCCACTTGTTATTACTTATTCAGAATCAGAATTTTCACAAATTTGTTAATTCATTAATTTGTATTAATTCTTTCGCATTTTTACATAATGATTGAAATTTGTGAAAAGAAACTTGATCTACTTTTCAACATTTTTTCACCTCCTGAAAAATTTGCCAAAACACATTTTTAAACTGTTTTCCAACATTTTCGTAATTAGTTTATGTGTCAATTTAAAAAAAGAAATTCTCCTTGTAATTTTCGGAAAAGTTAAGTCAATTTTTAATAATTTTTGGATTTTTTTTAGACACTCTCAGGATTCTCCAGAGGGAGGAAGGTATAGTTTTCCCGACATGGGCTATAAAATTGAAATATTTTGGCTTCTTTACAAAATTTCCCTGTTATTCCCAACAAAACAAACAATCTGGTGGAGGGGTCAAGACGGCTGTAGCCCCATTGGCGCCACCCCTCACTGAACCCTCCTTCTGAACACTCAGTCCATGTGTCGTAGACTCGTATATGTTGGTATAGGTAACCGTGAACCTTTGAAACACAAACATGCTTTATATATTTATTTAATGTCCAGCACGAGAAGCTTCGGGACCTTAAACCTTGCTATGCTATGCTATATTATATATACAAGTATGACATGTATAGAAGGATTTCATCACGTGACTCTAACTTAACTGGCAGCCACTTTGCATGGTAAAGCTTTGCGCGTTGAGTATATCACAAGTCTGGATCTTCAACAGCTCAGTCACATCACACGTACGTAAAACAACAGTCTGTGTGTAAAACATAGACTCAATCTAAAACACAAGCTAGCATGAGCTGGTGGTGAAAACACGCGCTGGGCATGTAAAACATGTGCTGGGCATATAAACACGCGCTGGTTAAAACGAACTGGCCAGATGAATTAATTCCGTAATACAAAATATTATTTTAAAGAGAAAATTACCCTCCAAGTACTTTAAGTTATCTTATTCATTGGATTCTAAACACGTCTATTACTTAATGCAACGGCATTCTCCTTACAAAAGTAATCTTATATAACAACATCTAAACGTAGGTAAGTGTACAGCAGATGGCAGTCTCTCCTACAAAATGGTGATGTAAACAAAGTCATGTGACCTCATGACGTCAGCTGAAACATCTTTAAATGCGGGGATGGAAAACAGTAACAGGAAATTGCATTACGGATTCATTGAATTCCAACCTATTCAACTTCTATGCCTTTTGTTTGCGAATTTCTATCAGCACTCTAAATTACGCACTGTACCAGGTGCAATGCCAGCTAGAATTATTGTCCAGTGTTATGCAATTTTTTATTAGTTTTCCTAAAAAATCCAAAGTGATTCATGATTTTCTGATTTTCTGAAGGGAATTGGTCAATAATCAAGCTGAGATAATTAAGTTGAGATCAATTTCCAGTGAGTGTCAAGAACGCGACCTTAAAAAAGTGCACGGTGCAAGTTAAATCATTTTACTAGCAGCAAACTTAAGCATAGCTCTTTCCTCGGGCTTACCCATTATCAGTACACCTTTTTCATGCTCACTTGGCTTGCTTGGAATAATTTGGAAAACCCTTTTATTCACCGAACCATTTTACGAATAATTTATTATCTTCATGAATTGTGTCGGATTTTCAACAAAAGGGTCGGCATCCTTTGATCATCTAAGCGTATGAAATAGATGGCGATATTTTTGAAGTAGTAAAAAGTGTGTTTTGCTTTGATCTGAGGCAGTTCACGCGATCGTAGTGAACAAAACGTACCAGGGAGTTATTATTATCCTTTACGTATGCAGTGTGTGGCAGTTACGTACTTACAGTACACATTATCGATAGTACTATGGACTGCATACTTAGTCACTAGTTGCCCAAGTTAATCAATGGGAATCTTTTTAAGGATATTTCTATCAAAACAATTTCTGGAATCTATTCCAAGGACGGAAACCATGCCAGAACCATGATTTTGTTTTATCTTTTCTTTCTTTTTAATGTGAATTACGGTTTTACCGGTGTAAATTTGGAGGAATCTAACGTTAGTACCAAGGATAACGATGTAGCCCGCATAGAGATAACGTTGTACGAGACGAACGTAGTGGATGTCCACGGGGCTAAACGCCGACGAACCACTTTAAAACTCAATGGGGAATTTACCTCAGCCGGAACAAAATTCCGTGCTGAAGGTGATATAATTCAGGTAAGACCGAATATAGTTCATAAATTTATGGATGTCTTAACTTCTTCGAAAAATGCAGGCAGGCACTACTTCAACTTTTTTATAAACTTAAATAAAGTGCCGAATTAGAGTGAACTTCAACAAGTATGCTAACAAAATATTTGTATTAACTAATTGTACATGTTAAACTATTTGACAAAAGTTCACTTAAAAGTAAAAGTGAATAACTTTCTTGACATGATTTATCTTTTTATGACAGCTTATGTGTGTTCACCACCAACACAAATCAGGATGTTTACCTTTAAAAAAAAAAAAAAACATTATTGAAGTTTTTCTCTCCTTTTTTTTTAGAGGCTTGATATTAACAAATAAGGCCCATAACAAAATTATTAGCTTACTTTCAGTTTTGAGATAATCCCAGATTGTTTTTTTTGAAAAAAGTACTATATTTTTCTCTCTGATCAGTCATTCAGCGTCTGTTCTTCCGTTTCTTTTTACTTTCTACCAAAATACGAACAAAGCTTCCGATAGTTTTCAATATTTATCACACCTAATGTGGTTGACCTGATTCAGAACGCTGCAAATCACCAAAATTAATTGACTTTGGAAAAAGTAAAAGATGAAAACTGAGCACCCGCATCACTACTCTAACTGGGTTTGGAACGTTTAAGATTTAGGCCTAGTTTAATAAGGAAAATATAAAATATATGTTAGTTTCCGGTTGCGGTCAATTAAAAATGCCAACCACAAAAGTTATATTGCCATTTTCAAAGAAAAAATGATTTTTTTTAATTTTTGTATTATCATATCGTCGCAGGAAAGTTAAGTTGTCCATTTTTTGCAAAATTGATTTTATAATCAAGTAGGCTACTTTCTATACCTCTGACTTGACATTTATTATCTATTATAGGAAAAAAAAATTGTGGGAAAAGAAAATGTGCTATGTGCTGAATTTATGCAGATTTAAGAACTTAAAATGCGATTATCTCAGAATGGCATTTTTGAACATTATGTCAACATTACTTTCCTGTGACAGTATAGGCCTACTCTGTATTAGTAAGACAAATTTCTTTGCATTCATTCATGTATCTTTTGTTAAGTCCATTTATAAGCAGGATTTGCCCACCAAAAATCACCCTAAGATACAATATGATCACCATACAAAAAAATATACTAAGGAAAAAGCTTAAGAAAAAAAGCAGGGAGAAATGTCCCCTTGTACCCCTAAAACCTGCCTATGATTTTAAAGGATTAGTTCAGGGGCCAAGAACGTCTATCTTACTGTATATGAAAGAGGACTCTAAAAGAAACAAAATAGTGAAGAAAGCATTCAAAAATCTTATTCCGTTAAGGAGTTTAAAGTTTGGTATCATTTGTGTAGAAAAGACTAATTATACGAGTTGTTATGTCATATTCTCAGATTCCTCAAAGTCTTTACTGTATGTATTCTATTATATTTTGTCCTGCGATTTTGTGGCTTAAAAACCATGGCATATGTCAAAAAAGTAGTAAAACTTAATCTAGGAATGGTAAGAGGAAAAATAATTTAAATAGTAAAAATTAAAAAATTAACTTTCCTTAAAATACATTTACAATTATTAGGAATGTGATAATGAAAATGCCAACTTTCCATAGTAGACTTACTACACCAGTCATTTCTACACAGATAAGGCAGAGATTTAAACCTGAATATCTCCTTTACGGAATAAGATTTTTGAATGTTTTCACCATTTTGTTTTTTTTGAAGTCCTCTTTCAAATAAGATAAACATTTTTGTCCACTGAACTAATCCTTTAAAGTCTATAAGCAGGTAGAAAATTTCACGCATACTGTTATTATCAACTAAAAATGTAGCATTACGAAAACATTTGATGAAATTTTGCCTTGTTTCTCCACAAAATTGACATTATTTTGGTCTAAAATTTAAATTAATAAAACACAATTTTTAAACATAATTCAATAATGGATTTAAAGACACATTAAAACGGAATAGATTCACAGTAACAAATTAGTGATCTACTGCAGATTCTTTATACAGTATATGCAGTATCTAATTTTAGATTTAGAAATCTAGTATAGATTTAGAAATGATTTTAATTTTGCATGTTTCTGATGGGAATTTTATTTTTGTTAAATAGTATTTTAACAAAAAAAATTTTTTTGCTCCATCTGTCTATATTTGTAGGCTTACATCATATTATGTAGCTAATTAGCTTATGTTGTAATCTAATTATGTTTGATTTTATACTATATTATATAGTGAATGCTATTCTTCACATTATATTTTGTTTGTAATTTAAAACCAAGATTGCACCATTCTTTGAGTGAAATCATCTAAGCAAATTAAGAAAATCTCTGAAAAGAATATTCAGTTTTTGAAGGGTACTCGAAGGTACTTGCATCTGTTTCATACTGTACTTAATCTCACTTCAGATTATAAAGCCTTCATGTGAATCATTCAGTTTGCCAGATTACAATTCCGTAACCTAGAAATGAACAACAAAGACATTAGGAAAATATAATTTCTTTAACTAGTTTTTGCAGAACTTCCACTGGTATATGGTTCTTGAATTAAAGGCTTTCAATCGTGTACTCTGGCTCCATCCGACCTTTAGAATTGGCTTCTTGATGCTTGAATGCTCGGTGTGGGCCCAACATTTTCTGGGGGCAAGATTTTGAACAAATCACTTTACATACATACAGTTTTTTATTTAAAGTTTTGTGGGTTGAGTTTTTGTTGATTTTATAAGCAAAATTATCAACCTGTACTGGAATATGAATGCCTGTGATGTTTTTTGCTTTTGCTTTTTATTTGGAAGAAATTAAAATATAAAATTTGAATGCAATAAAGTACTGTACAATACTGTATACTGTACATGTGTACAGATTTAATTAGTTATTAAAGTTTCCAAGGTTCTGAATAAAGATGTTGAAAATCTTCCCATGAAAAATCATTACAGAAAGAATATTAATGTAGTAAATACAGTACATCTATATATATATTCTCCCCTCTTTCACAAGTTAATGTACTATTCATTGCACACTTTCATGGGGGGGGGGGGGGGTGAGCACATATTATCATATAAACTGTTGCTTCACATAGGATTGTTTTTTTTTTAAAGATTTTAGATCTTAGATTATTATGAAAAAGAAATTCTTCCCACAAATTCACATTTTTCCTGCAGTTATAACCACTGGAACGGTATAGTTTTTTCAGGTCTGCATGTGACTACTTTTCATTTGAATCCTTCTTACTGTAGCTATAAATCGCTATAGGGAATCTGCATTCTTCATTTATAGTTAATCAGTATTTAATTAGTTACTCTATCAGTTTTATGAGTTTATAATTTTGTTATTGAATAATGTGCAGAAATTTGAATATTGACTGATTTACACTTCAGGCAATTTTGTGCCCAACCAACTTAATCCTACAAAATATAAAATACAGTATTTTTTTCATTATACTGTATTGTGTCTTTAATACTGCTTTTCTAGGATTTTTTTTTCTGAATTTATCTGTCCCTTACATCTTTGCTGCTCATTCTGAGGAATTTGTTAAATGCAAACAAACTTCTCCAGAAAGCAGTGTTCACATTAAGATGCGGAATTGCGTGATTCCTGCAAAAATATATCAAATCCCCTCAAAAAAGATAAGAAGGAAGGAAAATTCCGCAAAAAAATGATTTAAGAATTTTTTGCGGAACTACCCCATATGTTACGGTAGTTATGATACAAGTTAGGCTGTAATCGTTTAGGCATAGAATAAATTTTTAAATGCGCGAAATTGTTGTGAAAAGTAAAAAAATATAATTTAGAATGGTTTTCCTTCACCCCGTACCGGAAAACTCCGATGAAAGTTGGTAAAAGGAACACAAAAAAACAGGCCCAGTACAGGTCTCTCAGTCTCACTTGATGGTGACATCAGTGCATTGGTTGAAACAAATAGTGCACGTGACATGTGATGAAATATACAATGTAATAATGCAATCATGTCATCTGCTTTGGGATTGTTATGTATTAGGACCAATGTACTGTAGATAATTGCAGGGAATTGGAATGATGTGATTTTTAGGAACTTGTACACATGTCACATAATTATTAAGTGCAGTGATAGTTGATTGTGATTTATGTTTTATGTTTACTGCTCTGCAGTATTGATTCCAATTAATCCCTTTTAAATGTCTCACTTCTAATTTTTGTAAGTTATTCTCTTAAGTAAAAAAAAAGTAATGACCAGTAAAATGCAAAGGCCTCAAATACCTCAACACAACCATTTATAATTATCCATGAGAAGTCACTTTTCAGATTTAAGAGTAAATTTAAGTTGCTAACCAATCAGTAATAATGTCACGGTCATGAGAAACTAAGACGTCACATGATTTAAATACTTTAAGTCCCCCCTTTTTTTTTCAACCCCCCACCCAAAAAAAAAAAGTACACAAGAAAGGAAATCCTCCCCACCAAATATATTTTTCCTACATGATTGTGATTGGTCCAAAATGAAATATATGTAAGTTTCTGATTTGATTGTAGCCAAATCGGTAATTAAGGAAACATTGTTATGCACAATACAGTAGTACAAAGTGGTTTACTTCATTTTAATGGTCTACATGTAATCTAATGTCTGGTCTGCCTTTTACTTTACTTGTCTGAATTAAGAGAATGTGAAAAATGCATGATTTATATTGCAGATCTGTAAAATTGACATTAAATTTTATAAAGGACCATGTTTCTAAACAATATTGATGTTGTTTAACTGTTAGCAGCTTGGCACTATTATTTGCCATTTGGTTAGACCAATTGATGTTAAACCAATGGGCAAAATACATCATCAGCAAAATGTGGCGGTAGTTTATAAATTTTTGTACGGTACCAAAATTGAATACAAATCGGACAAAATTTGGAATCTTGACATTGTGCTATACAGTATGGCTATAACCACAACTACCTGTACAAATAAAAGAACTTCACAAACTGAAGATTTTATCAAATTTCTATTTAAAGGAGTAACAGTATAGTACTTCAATGCATGTTGAAGAAATTCCGTTCTTGATATGGACACATACTGTACAGTTATTACAGTACTGTACAGGTAGCAAAAACATTACTTAAACATCTATCAAATACCATCAAAATAGCCAAAAAATGTAATCAAAATTGAGAAAAAATCTCACACAATTTAATGCATGCAATTTTTTGCATTTTTATGTGTGGTATACTGTATGGCGACCTTGCTTTTTTCTTTTATATGCCCTTTGTTTTTCAAACGTCCATTATAACTCTTTGATGTCGTGAATTTGTGCAGAAGTTTACCAAATTACATTAAAATATTTTTGAGCTGTTTGCCCTAAGGCTGTCATACTGTACATCTCAACATGCATTAAATTTTTATTTTATTAAAAAAACAGCTAAGAAACTTGAAAGTGCTATTGTCAAGATTTAAAAACTGATCTGTTCAGATTTTATATACTTTTAAAGATTAGTTCAGGGGTCAAGCATTCCATGGTGTGTGAAAGAGGACTTCAAAAGAAACAAAATGGTGAAAAAAGCATTCAAAAATCTTATTCAGTTACAGTGTATATACAGTATTAAGCTCTGACTTATCTGTGTAGAAATGACTGGTGTACTGCAGTATCGACTATGGAAAGTTGGCATACTCATCCTCACATTCATAACAATTGTTATTGTATTTTTAAAAAGTATTATTTTTTGTTACTATTGATATTATTTTTGTTTTCACTGCAAGTCTTATACCGAAGGTTAAAAGATGTTGCGTCGTACAGCAGATACCCACTTCGAACGTCGATCAGGAACAAATGGAAAACGATAAAATGTCTTTTTATTCCACCGCACACATCTATTAGTGGAACCAACGACACAGCAAGATTCCAGCATAATTATCTAACAAAAATTATCTTATACTGTATAACAACATGCAAGCATTTGTAAGTCTAAATAAGTACAACAGACAATTGTTCTCGCCCGACAAAATGGCAATGTAAAATCACGTGACTTTGTGATGTCAGCTGAAACACCCTTTGCTACATGTCCACACACCTTTGAAGCAAATCTTTGCACAATGCATAGAAGTGAAAATGACATGTTTGTTATCTTGACAGGCCAATCAATAAAGTTAGTTACATTAATCGCGTAAAGTACAATATGTGGACATCAATTGAAAGAAGTACATTATGTATACAAGTACATTATGTATACAAGAAATTTCTGTAATGAACTGGGTTAAATAAATGTTCTTCTTTACAGTACTGTAGAACAGATGTGTGCAAGCCAATAATAAAGTCAAATTTGCTTTTAATAGGCTTTACTATCTAAAAGTAACGTAATCAGGAAATAGTAGAATTTGTTTTTACATTTGACAAAAATTGAAAAGAATTGAATTTGTTTATTTAGGTAGTGCATTGATTATTGAATTAATTAAAGATCTACAGAAAGGTAGCAGCAACAAGTATAATGTTTACAAATTCAGGAAAAAGCATGAAAAACCCCTAAATTTCTATTGAAATTGGTTAAACATTGACCATTTCACAGCTAAGTTTAGAATTTTGTTAATATGCAAATTTGTATCCAAATTTGTGATGTAGCACATGTATGAACGTGCATGCCTGTCTACTGTTCTTAAGTAAATTCTTTGTGTTACTATTGCTTGAAGATCGAAGAAAGAAATTGTTGGATCTTGTCATACCCCTAATCAACATCTGCAGTTCTGTACAGGGAAAATGGAAAATACATCCATATTTTGTCTTTGGATCCTGTTGATCTTCAAACCTGTGCAGTATTTGTATGTACTTTAAACAACAATTGACCATTCACTCGAAAAACACAATAGTTAGATTTGCTTGTTTACTCAATGATTAACTTTCCTGGTTGTTATAACCAGGAAAAAAAGTTCGACTGCAAGCTGGTTGTTAAAATACCTGGAGTAACATGATGCTGATGTGGAAAGTGTGTCAATTTGAATGCGCTGACAGTGATTGATCAATGCATATACTTCATTAGAGGGTGTGGGGTGGGGGAGCTTAATGTTGGTTCCTGATTGGGTGGGGGTGGGGGTAGCAGAGTCTCAGCTCCTCCCCATAATTTTGAGTTTAACTTTAAGCCCTTCTGTTGGGGAGACTTGCCAGCCTAACCTGTTGGGCAAAATGTAATACCATGCACCATTGGAATGGTTACCTACACTGTAGGTACTGTAGTACCATAATATCCTTTAGTTACACTTACATGTACAGCAGTATTAGCTGTCTGTGCAGTGTACTGTACAACACATATCCCCCACATCTACTTTGAATGCTGAAAGTAATTTCTTACAGCATGCCACAGTAACACCATACAGTATCTCGTATGGTGTGCTGGACTTTTCCAATTCTCTCCATGGTAAACACGGTGTATGACACACAGCAGCAAACCAAATATTTTGTTTCCAACAATGAGCCATAAAAGTTGGGTTTATTCTGCCAGTTTTGGAGAGATAGACCCCGTTGGATATTTGCTGAAGACTGTTTACTGTGCATGTGGTATCACTCCCTTGTTAAACTCACTGTTAAGACTCAGCATCCACAGCAAGCTGACAATTGAGAAAATATGTTGAAGGCTTTATCAGCAAGAATGGGAAAATTGTGGGGTACCTATTCCACATTCACAATCTACATTACTGTACAGTACATACTGTGCAGTAGCAAGATTGTAAAAAGGGCGAATCTAAAAGGAGAAGAAAAGGTGATTCCTATCAGTTAAGAGCTACACGAATCTCTGATGTGTGCAAAGTAATTTATTGAAACATTGTAGGTTAAAATGTCAGATTTAACCCCATTTCCCCCATCACGAGCTTCTCTTAGAGATTTGTGTATGGAGGGCATTGTTAGGGAGGGGGGGGGGGGGGCTGGAACAACAAAATTAACATCCTTTTCATAATATAATTAAATAATGTTTATATTCTTTGTTTAAAAAATGATTAGAAAAACTTTTGGAGGCATTTTCTTTACCCCTTGCTCTTTGGGCAATCTATTCAGTAAAAGAAATCCACCTTAGTTATTAACAGAGAAAGTGTGTATTTATCCATTCCTGTACAGTTAATTGTAGGATCGTAGTAATTACTGCTTGCATCCTGACTCACAAGTCACCCTGCAATGGCCTGCATTTTACAGTTGGTCTGTCAGTGAACCCCTGTGGATATAGTTGTTTGATGAACATAAATTAGTGCTTGGGAACAAAAAAGGATACCACTCGGTATCACACCCCTTTCTTCGGGACACATGCAAGCGGCTCATGTAAATTGAATAGAGAAATTAGTTGGAAATTTTTCTAAGGCTCATACACTACTTTATAACATGTAGGCTACATGTATGTATATGTATGGTGTTAGAAACAAGGGTGCATGTCAACAGAAGTAAAATGAATTTGATATCTTTTCCAAGCATTTAGGAAGTTATGATTTTACATATATAAGATTTTAAACTTACCAATTTATTTAAATATATAAATTTAGGTAAAATATATCAGAGAGTACATGGCATTGGAATTGCCACAGGTACAGTTCTATATTTCAATAAAAAATTAATGTATTTTATAAGTGATATGATCTTGGTAAATCATCACCAAAAAAAATAAATCACTTTGTGGATCTCAGGTACAGTATTACCATGTTTCAGTCTTGCTATTCTGTGTCTCAGTCAAAAACATTGAAAGAATTTTCAAATAGCAATGACACAATTTCACTCCAAAATCTATGCCTAATGGACATATCAGTAAGCCATGAATGCAGTTTCATATGCACTTAACACATGGGTAGGGAATCAGGAGGAAATTAGTAAATTATTATTATTATTGTTATGTAGATGCCTACATGTATATAGCGCTTATATTGAGAACAAAACTAAGCGCTTTAAGTTATTGGGTAAAAAGGTGTGTTTTTAATTGCTTCTTGAAATTGATAATGTCACTTGCAGATCTGATGTGGACAGGCAGCTCATTCCAGAGAGATGATCCAGTGACAGCAAAAAGTTATAACGACTAACTTTTTTTGCTGCCATACTGTCTCCTTATCAGTGGGCCATTAGAGGCAGACCTAAGTCTGGGATCTGGGACATACAGATGAATTAATTCAGACAGATAAATTGGTGCAAGACCATGGAGAATTTTGAAAAGATGAACATAAAGCCTAAACCTGATTCGTGACTGTACTTTGAGCCAATGCAAATGGGAAGTTATAGGAGTAATATGAGATCTTATACCTATGCCAGAAAAAAAAGTTAAAACTAGCCATTTACTAAAATAATTTTGTATTCTATTCAAACATTTCTTTTATATTCTTTGCTTCTACTATATTGGCTAGATAAAATTGATACTGGTACTTGCAATATTTTAATGAAAAATGATCTTGATGTCATCTTAGTACATGGATTAGCAAAATGCACATTGTGGAGAGGTAATTACAACATGTTTTAATGTTGCTACTCAGATAGTGCCGTTTCAGTAGAAACACCAAACAAAAAAACAAAACATACATCAAAAGCTTTCTTTCTCCCTCTTCTCAGCTAGCAGTTGATGTTTATACTTAAAAGCACATATTTATTTGTGAAGTTGAACCATGGGAGAGAGGTTGAACATAAACAGACTTCAAAGTGGCCCTGTAAAACAATGAGCCCAAGAGGTCAGGAGTTGGGAAAACAAAAGTTTGATCAAGCTTTCAGGCAGCAACATCTGGCTATCCCATGAGGCATACCAACCAAATTGAACTATTTTTTTTATTTTTTTTGGATAAACTGTCATTTTCCTCTCATTTTCTCATAAACCATGCATGAACTGTATTGGCTTTCTGTGGGAGGAGGCACTTGAAATTGGTTCAAGGGCATTTAAAAAAAAAAAAAAATTAATTGGATTTGATTGCCTTAATCTTTAGTTTGACTGAGTCAAACTCTATACTCCCTGTGTATATGCAGTTACTGTACATGCAGTTTTCAGTTTAATATCCTGATATTTTTAAATTTTGTTTTTCTGTATTGAAAAATGGAATTGATATTTGTGTCTCTAGTTACTGTATTTTAAATAGGTCATGGTTACTGTTGGAAGTTTTGATGTCGTTTTACTTAGATGTAGTGATATGACCTTGCCTATACATATGTAAGTACACAATAATGTGTGGTTTGGTGCCACCAGTTAAATCAAAGATATATAACTGATTGCTGATTCAATCATTTATCACAGGAACATACTGGGCATGTCTGAAATAACCCATAGAGAAAATAAAATACAAAGTTAAAAGTTCTTTTACTTACAAATTACTTAAATTTCCTGTTTTTAAATATGACATTCTTTGGAAAAAGGTAATCTTTCTAACTGTTGTTTATGTTTATGTTGAAAAATCTTTGTAGTTTAATTCTTCAAGAGTAATGGTATACTGTCGGAATGCTTTTGATCTTGAAGGGGTTGCTGTGTGATTTAATTATGTGATGATGTATAGCGTTTGTGTATGTGGGAGGATAATGAAAGTGCACTTTTTTTGTGTGTCATACTCTTTGATTGGATAATGTGATAAGGTTTCATGATTTATCGGCTGATATTGCTCTGTTATGGGGGACTTGCACTATTAATTTGTTTTCACAATGTCTGTCGAAGTCAAAACTAAATCTCTCAGGACCTAGCTTCGCTGGTTCATGTGGGCCGGTTATCCCTGCTTTTCTTTGTGAACGCGGCAGCGCTCACACTAAGATTTCAAATTGGGGGGTGGGGGGGAATTTTCTCCCCCTTGTGTATTTTTTTTGGGGGGGGGGGATTTTGATAAGGGAGGCAAATTCGAAATGCAAAAATCTTCCAACATACTAAGATTTTTTTGACACTATAACTTATTGCTAAGCAATATCTTCTTTATTCAAATGTTTCTTGCTGATATCTGAAAAGTAACCATCAAGGGTAAAAACAGGTTCATGCAAAGAAAAAAGAAAAGTTAAATTTGTAAAACTATAGGTAAGTGTGCGTCTTTATATTGTAGATAAGAATAAATTTACATTTATAAATATATATTAAGAGCATTGTCTACACTTAATGGTGAGGTGTAATGTGCATATTGATTAGGTTATTTGCATAACAATATACTTTCCTACAAAATGTTTAACATGAGCTCATAACTTAAGTGATGAATAGTGCACATTCGCGTAACTTGGCACAGGTGTAGAGGACATGGGTACTGTTCAAATGAGCATGATTGGGAGGTTGTGTGTATACTATTTTATTTATATCTATGATATCTCTTAAATCAAAGTGGGTGTGGGGATTTTGTTTGCACAAAGGATGATATATTTGGAGAGCATTGTCTATACTTAATGGTTAGGTGTAGTGTGCATATTAATTAGGTTATTTGCATAACAATAGACTTATGTACAAAATGTTTAACATAAGAATAACTCAAGTTATGAATGGTGCATATTCATGTAACTTAGCACAGGGGTAGAGGACATTGGTACTGTTCAATTGAAGATGATTGGGGGTTGTGGGCATACTGTTAAGCTTATTAGCATAACAATGAAAATATTTGTATCTATGGTATCTCTGTAATTAAAGTGGGTGTGGGGATTTTGTTATAACAAATGATATGTGAAGAGCATTGTCTACATTTAATGGTTAGGTGTATTGTGCATATTGATTAGCTTATTTGCATAAGAATAGACTCATACAAAATATTTAACCTGAAATAATAACTTGGTACAATGGTTCGCATTAAGCTTATTTGCATAATAATGAAAATATTTGTATTTATGATATCTCTTAAATAAATGTGGGTGTGGGGATTTTGTTCACACAAATGATCATATATGTGAAGAGCACAGTGTCACTCAATGGTGAGGTGTAGTGTGCACATTAATTGGGTTATTTATATAAGAATAGACTTTCATACAAAATATTTAACTTGAGAGATAATAACTGGTACAGTGGTAGAGGGCATTGGTACTGTTCAGTTGAGATAATTAGGGGGATGTGTGTACATACTAATTTAGCATATTTGCAGTATAGCAGTGAAAATATTTGTCTTAAACTAAAGTGGATGCGGAGACACTTTTTGCTAATCTATGTTACTTTTGAAAACATGCATTGTTACTAATTGTAAAATGAGAAAATTAAAAATACGTGGGAGGCGAGACTTACTAACTTCACATTTCTAGTTATTGTTCATCAGTTAAAAAAAAGCTTGAAACTGATAGAGTCGTTATTTAGTCAAGTTTAACTTTGCTGCACTGCATTGTCTTACAAGTTACAATTCATTCCCATCATCATTGTATGGTATACACCACATGCACAACACACTATATACAATCCAGATATCTAGCAGATGACACGATCACATTACTATGACGTGTTGTATTTCATCGCGTCACCAACGACAGCATGATCATCGGACATTCGGTGTGAGAGGCCCTTTTTTACGTTCGTTTTGCCCACTGACATCAATTTTTTCCAGTGTAGGGTGTAGAAACATGGTTTTTCATTTTTCTTCTTCTTTTTTTACAACATTTTAGCACGTTTTATAATTAAATTTATGCCTCAACGGTCATGGCTCAAGCGGTAGCGTTACAAGTGTGATGTATAAAGTAGTCGTGCGAAAAATATTGTAGTGTATTTTAGTTTTGGGTCATTCAGTTTTCTTTGTGGGATTTTAACCCCTCACAGTTTTTTTGAGGGGGATTTAAATCGCGCATCTTAATGTGAACGCTGAAAAGCGGTCTGGGGATGAGAAGAGTACAGTAGTTAAGAATTATTTGCCTCCCACATACTGGATGAGACACCAGTCCATTACAGGCTCATGTAGCTCATACTAATTTCACAGCTGGAAAATTTGGAAATGATGTGTCTTGCAAAATCAAAAAGGCAAAATGGTACCAAAGCTGGAATTGAACCCTTTTGAGTGTCAATTGCTCTACCACTGATCGAGCTACCACATGAGTAAACATATTGATTCACTTTCTAATTTCTTGAACAATGTTTGACTACAGTACAGTAGCTAAGGAATAGCAGCAAAATTGTCAAAATCATCCTTCTTGAAATTGAAGGTTTATAGCTGTGCGAGAATTTAGTGTGCAAATTTGTGATGTCTTAATTAGCCAATATACCGGTATTTACTAATTCGTGCCCATATATACTGAAATCAATGATATCAAAATTTTATTGTTATTGATTTATATATGTAGAAAAATTTAGTATGAAAAATGTATACAATCATCCATGTATACCCTATAAATATGAAAAGACATGAAAGTTACACTCTGGAACATATATATACCTCAACCAAATATACAGTAAATTCAGTGTATCATCGCAAGTAACATGAAGTGTGATTTAGTTGTACTATGAGGGTTACTTTCCCAATATACAGTATATTGGTACCCACTAACCCCGATGTATATTGGTTCCAGATATTGGTATACTCCGATATATAATGGTACGTTACACGGCATGATTTCCGATATAAATAGGAATTGAAATTTGAAGGGGATTATTGGTTTCATCATCATATGCTCAGGTTTAAATGTCAGTGCACATTGGTACCCGATACATATTAGTACCCAATATATTGCGGGTATCCCGATATATGTTGGTACACCCATATATGTTGGTACCCCAATATACCACTATGTACCCTGATATATGTATTGGCACCATGTTATTGGTGCCTGATATATGGTCAGCATTCGCATTAACGACAAATTTGTTGTACATTTTGCTATGGCTGAAATATCTAAAAACACATGTTGTACCTGCGTTAGAAAATTTAGATATAGCATGTGAAATTTTACGGCAGAGTTTTTCATTAACTTAAATGAAAATCATGAAAATATTACCTCTGATGTGATTAAAAGTTTTATTTCACACAAAAATTATTTTGAATTACTCGGAAATAAAAGGAAAATGACACAACCACGAGACTAACTGCCGAATGATTCAACATGTCCGTACAAGTACTGTACATAAACACATATAGACTCAGTACTATATTGTCAGTATACACTGTATGTGAAAGTTTTAATGTTTTTTTTAATGCAGGCTGTCAATGATATCATTAGCTAGGATTCTTTTCCTCCTGTATTGTGTTGTGTGTATAAAAGCAAGCCTGGAGTGCTGAAAATGTTTGCTCTCTGTACTTTTCGATAATTTGACGCAGACGACGGCAAATTTACAAAATACGCCAAAAATCAATGGCTTGTTGTAACCAAATACGCCAGACAAAAAATTATAACGTAACCTCTGTATATGGTACCCCGATATATATTGGTACCCCAGTATATATTGGTACCCCAGTATATATTGGTACCCTAGTATGTATTGATACCCCAGTATATATTGGTATCCCAATATATATTGGTACCCCAGTATATATTGGTACCCCAGTATTTATTGGTACCTCAAGGGTATGGACTGAGCAACATATCGATTTTAGAAATTTCTTATTTTCACCAATGAATCACACAGCTGATTTTGTCTTAAATTGACAACAATAAGGATGTTTCACCTGACGCCATGAGGTCACATAACTTTGCTTACATCAACATTTTGTAGGAAAAAACATGGTCGTGTGCTGTACTTTTAATTAAATTTCCATTCATTTGCATGTAGTTATATAAGATTATTTTTGTAAGATAATTATGCCGGAATCTTGCTGCGCCGTTGGTTGAACTATAGTAGACGTGTGCCAGGGAATAAAAATACATTTTCTCTATTTCCATCTGATCCTGATCGATGTTCAAAGTGGGTTTGTGATGTATGACGTAACGGCTTTCAAGCTACGTTTCACACTAGGATTTGCAGCGAGCACTTTATATCAGGTATGTAGGCTTTGTCTGAGTGTTAGCGAACAATCAGATGGCAGTCACGTTAAAGTTACTCTTCGTATTTCTGGTGAATATATAAAACTTCAGGACAACATGAAGTGAAATCGGAAGCGAACAAAAAAAACTTCAATCAGTAAAATTTGCAGAACTGGTAGGTAGGTTGGCATGCATTATGTATGTTGTATGTGTGATGTGACTGAGCTGTGTGAAGACAAGTGAAATGCAATGATGCTCTACCGTGGAAAAAGGCTTGCAGTGGAGTTAAGAGTCACGTGATGAAATACCTCTATTACCTTTAATTATCCAGAAAGGATAATCCTTCGGAATTTAATCCTTTGAAACTTAATTTCACTCGAATTAATAGATTAAACAAAAAATCATTAACAACAGAGGACTGCCACTACTGAACAGTACATGTGCTGTGTAACACAGTGCATGTACTCTTATATATATATATATATATATATATATATATATATATATATATATATATGTTTAACAGTATATGTACTTGTATATACAGTACATGTACTGTTATATATATATATATATATATATATATATATATATATATGTATATATGTATAACAGTACATGTACTGTGTATAACAGTACATGTACTGTTATATATATATATATATATAACAGTACATGTGCTGTGTAACACAGTACACATGTTATATATATATATATATATATATATATATAAATGTATAACAGTAAATGTACTGTGTATAACAGTACATGTACTGTTATATACATATATATATATATATATATATATATATATATATATATATATATATATATGTATAACAGTACATATACTGTGTATAACAGTACATATACTGTGTATAACAGTACATGTACTATTATATATATATATGTATAACAGTGCATGTACTATGTATAACAGTATATGTACTGTTATATATATATATATATAGGTATATATATGTATAACATTACATGTACTGTATATAACAGTATATGTACTGATATGTATAACAGTACATATACTGTGTATAACAGTACATGTACTGTTATATATATATGTATAACAGTACATGTACTGTTATATATATATGTATAACAGTACATGTACTGTTATATATATATTATATGTATACCAGTACTTGTACTGATATATATACTGTATGTATAAGAGTACATGTATAACATGTATTACAGTACATGTACTGTTATATATATATATATATATATATATATAGATATATATAACAGTACATGTACTGATATACATATATATATAGCAGTACATGTACTGTTATACACAGTACATCATGTACTGTTATATATATATATATCTATATATATATTTCTTGAGTATAACAACAGTATATGTGGTAAATATGTGCTTTAAAAACATCACCCATGTATGTAATTGTGTGATGAAAAGTACATTAATTGCAAAATCGAGAAGTATATAAAGATGTATTTACTACATTAATATTATTTCTGTTGCAATTTTTTGTGGGAAGATTTTTGAAACCTTTATTTTGAACTGTGGGAAAGTTTATAATTAATTCCAACTCTGGTTACAGTACTGTATGTTCAAGCAGGGATATGTTATTTGGGCACAAATATGCATCTAAACCACTGTGTTAGAAAGTCTAGTGAACATAGAAAAGTAAACTAGAACATCAACGATGTAGTAGCTCAACATATATTTTGGGGCGGTTACTAGCCTGTTTTGATTGTTTTTTTTGCAGGGGAAATGCAAGCGGGAGCTATAATATCGTTGTGATCAGTGGCGCGAGGGCATGGGGGACATGGCAATGTTTGAAATGTCAAAAAATATATTTTCTAGAAATTGGCTATTTTTGGCATTTTCTAATGGGGGTTGGGTAATCTGTATCATTGCAAATTTTGTGTGCTGTTATACTAGATCGTTCATAAGCATCCTAATTTTATAGTTTTTAAAAAGCCGTGTATTGCACATATTGAACCTTTTTGGGGCATCTAAAACTTGGAAAATGTGAGATTTCCTGTGGGCTTCTCCCCCAAGATCCCCTCCGTGACTTTGTCCCTGGACACTTAGGGTGGGCCCCTTGACCATACGTCGAAAAGGTTTGTGCCCCCCAATATCAAACCCCTGGCAGCGCCACTGGTTGTAATGCTAGAACATCAATGATGTAGTAGCTCAATATATGTTTTGGGGGTGGGTATAAGACTGGTTCTGACATCGCTGCAGAGGCCAAAATCCCCACGGGCCCCCATGCATGCCAGGACTCAAGTTGTCCCACTGTGTATTGGAGCTTAAATATCATTTGAAAATGTGAAAATTGTTTTTCAAGTAAGCCTAAGAAACTTAAGCCTCAACTGTAATATGATGTGAATTTTATTAACAATGTTTTGCCTTTAAGTGAAATTGAAATCATAAACAGACAAACTAACAGCAAAATACTGCTGTATAAAATCAAGATGGATTTTGCATCCTTACAACAAGACATGATTTTAAGTATGATATATTTTACTCTTACTGCTAATTGGCAAATATATCGGCCATTCTGAGCAAATGATTCATTACCGCAATTAATAAAGCACAATTAATAAATAATAGCATCCCATCAATACACTTCCAGTGGCAAACATTATAATAAAATATAACTAAAAAGATTTCAAAGGATAATTTCAGGGTCAAGCAAGTATATCTTATATGAAAGAGGACTTCAAAAAAAACAAATCAGTAATGAAAGCATTCAAAAATCTTATTCCATTACGGACATATCAAAGTTTAAAGTTTGGTATCACTTGTGTAGAAATTACTCAAATCTAGTTGTGATGTCATAGCCTCAGATTTCTCAAATTCTTTGTATATTCTATCATATTTTGGTCTGCCATTTTGTGGCTTAAAAACCATGGCATATTTTAAAAAGTGGTAAAACTGAAATAATAAAATACCACCTGAAGAAAGCGAAGAAAGATAATTTAAATAGTGAAAAATATCAATACATTAACAATTGTTAAGAATGTGAGGATGCATACGCCAACTTAGACTTACTACACCAGTCATTTCTACACAGATATGACAGAGCTTTAAACTTGAATGTCTCCGTAGTGGAATAAGATTTTTGAACACTTTCTTCACCATTTTGTTTCTTTTGAAGTCCTTTTTCATATAAGATGGATAATGTTTAAACCACTGAACTCTTAAAAAATTCTTTCAGGTAGTCCTCTGTCAAAGATGGACCACTTACTTCCCCCCCCCCCTTACCCTCCTTCTTCCGAAACAAATACACATCAAGAATAAACTCACGATTTTATGCACCAACTATATGCAAACAAATAGCTTCTTCAGAATAGTTAAGTTATTGTGGATAATATTACTGCAGGCCAGCTCAAGCATGTAATGTGGTTGTGGACTCAATGTGGATTTTGGTTGTTTACATTTTGGTGATTTTATAGCCTCAATTGCAGTATATGCATGATAGGATAGCCTATTCAGGGTAGGTTCTATTTAATAGTTTTTAACCCCAAGTTTATAGCTCAAACGAGCTATTTACTACAAGTGTTATACTCCAATTTGGCTATACTATGGAACAGATCACCAATGGGATATCAAGCCTAATTATTGCATGTGTCAAACTATAGTTTAAGGCTCAAACCATTGAACTGTTGAAAGCAGAGTTTTCTCTCCATCACAGGTATTCGGTGGTATTTTCCGAGCCAATGTTATTATATATGCTAAATTCACTCGGACTCTTCCGAGCGAAATCACAAGTATTTGAAACATTTTTAGCAAAATTTTGGATTGTTAAAGTTGTTAAAACTACGCTACAATATGCACTGTTATTGCATCAACCCATCAACCTATTTAAGACAAACATATAGTAGCAACACAGCAAAATATCCAAACGATGCTTAGGATATGATACAGTAAATGCTGCAAAAATCCGAACATATCTAGGCGAGAATCTGGCTCTTAAGTTAGACATCGCAGAAGCTCAAATCCCTTTAAGAGATGTTGAGCTAGAAAGCAATCTTTTACTTTGGTCATTACATTGTATCTTTCTTGAATCTGAAGCATTATCTCTTGCACTATCTTCCCTCCAAATTTGCTTTGAATTCTTACAGTTATACAAATTGTGATTTTTTTTACGGTCAGATCTCTGGGAATTAATTCTCAACAAAAAGCATAATGGTACTTTTTAATCTTGATATTTTTGATAGAAGAAATGATATAATTGGGGTAAAGTGCAAGCTAACCTTCAACTCACCTCTTCTGTGGATGATCAACACTTTATCTAATGACCTGTAATACCAGAAGAGCAATGTTTATAAATTATATGCTCCAAAGCTGCTCAGAATAAATGGAGATGCCAAGCATTAACAAACACTTAATTCTCATGTGTATACTGTAAGCTAAAGGGCAATATTTTTCAATTCTACAGTATATAGGTAAAGATCAGTCAGATATGATGTACATACTTTTGATAACCAAAATATTTGTCTTTTAACTCAGGTATAGTTTAGTGGAAGTATAGTAAAATAGAATTTAGCAGAAAAATGGATACATTGATTCAGCACTGGATAGCTACAGTATATGAGTTGAGTGTTTATTTGGTTAGCATGTTAAAAAAATGTAATATAATTTATACAGAAATACGTTATAATCCTTATGTCCATGTTGGGGAAATAGTGTCATCATGCATGAGTTGTCAATGCACAATGAACAAAATGGCAGCCTCCATGTGCTGACTTGAAACATTAATAACTTTATAGGAGTTAGATTTTGACTTGTTGTACAGTAGTAGGTTTAGATTTTAATACTCTATCACACACACACACACATATATATATATATATATATATATATATATATATATATATATATATATATATATATATATATATATATATATATATATATATATAAATATATATATATATTGCATCAGACTTTATTATTCCTTTAACATTTTAAACATTGTGTAAGCATTGAAAACACTACCAAACTCTCTGTAACTCTTCAAAGTAACATCCTTGCTCTGCCTATGCTAAAAATATTAACTCTACCTGAAAACTGATTACAAATTATATCAATTGATTTTAATATGCCTTATTTGGTTTAACTTTGACATTAATTTGGTAAAATAGACAAAAGGTAGACATTTTATGAACAATATTTTGACATGAGTGTGACAAGCAGAAATAAATGATTGAAGCAGATGGGACAAGCACTCTAAATAAACATAACACTAGATCTTGCTTAGAAGTCACTGACCCTAGGCCTTAAATGGCAGGTATCTTTACACCCATTTTCAAGTTTGTTCCAAAATTTCAGCAGAATATAATATTAATCAAGAAATCCCCTCCAGAGTTAAGAAAGTCTTTGACAAAATATCAATCAAACGGCCCCTACAGAGATAAATTGATTACCAGCAGCCAACCTGGAGTTAAATATTTGAATGTTGTTGCCCTGTCAAAAATTGGGATATTTTTCATTTGAAATATGATTAAAGTGGAGAGAGTGGGAAGGAATTGTCTCACAAGTTTCAAGACCGTAACATTCCATAACATTTCTTCTATCTGTAGGAAAGAATGTGATATTTGATATTATGGTCAGTTTATACCTGTTTTTTTTTTTATATTTTTTTATTCCTTTGCAAATTTCCAATCAACATTCAAATGTAATGCTGGGTCTTATTATTCAATTAGAAAGAAATTTGTTATTTCAAATTCATAGAATTACTGTAGGCCTATTGCACAAAGTTTTTGTGATGTATTTTCTTGCTATTGTAGTACTGTAGCCTATAAATGAGTTAGACCAGACACCAGACATATATCTTGTATGATGCAGGATGATATGCAGAACCAAACCAGGAACCCTCGACATGGGCAACAGGATGTGGGTAAGGGGAAGGGGAAGGGGGGGGATATACATATGGAAAGACAGACAGATTTAGATCTTGATGTAGTTCTTTAAATTTCTTGGGTCACGGGTGGCATGTGGGATAGAGGGTGCAAGGTATGTTTGCTATCGATGGCGAAAACTTGCAGTAACTCATAAAGATCATAACATGCACAGTTTGGAGAACAAACAAAATACATTGTGGCTCAGTCAATGTTTCTTTCACATTTACAGGGGCGGCGGAGCCGGGGGTATGGGAGAGGGCTTCAGCCCCCTTAATAAATTGAGGTGAACATGTCTTATCATGTTACCCTACCTAATTAGCCCCCTACCAATATTTCAATCACATGTCACAGTAACCTCATTACCCCCCACCCCTGCAATATTTTGAATGCTCTGCTGCCCCTGCATTCACATTACAACATTTGATATAAATGGGATTGTTTTGTGTGTAATACAGTAGATATTTTGTATAACCAGGGATACTGTTATCCCTGGTATAACCATGGAACTTTCAATTAATAGCTCTATGGTATAACTAACAAGAAAATTAGACCTACAATGTAATAGGCCTTGAGCAATGTGTACTTTAAAGAATACATTTAAAGTGATGTTATATTCTACAAATGCATGTTTTAAAATAGATGTCTTTGGCTTGCATAATTCTTGTGTGCTCCCTTTGGGAAAGTTACTCAGCATTATAACTGCAGTATTGAAACATGTTTTCCACCTCTCTAAAGTAAACAATGTATTTAGTATAAACAAATAGATGTTCAGGGTAGGTGACCTGTGGAAATTCAAAACAAATACTCTTGAAATGAAAACTGGATATTTTGGGAGGAGATATGGAAAACCATCATGTCCATGGAGGTATATGGAGAACCATGCCCATGGAGGTATAGAGAACCATCATGCCCATGGGGGTATGGAGAACAATCATGCCCATGGAGGTATGGAGAACCATCATGCCCATGGAGGTATGGAGAACCGTCATACCCATGGAGGTATGGAGAACCGTCATGCCCATGGAGGTATAGAGAACCACCATGCCCATGGAGGTATGGAGAACCACCATGCCCATGGAGGTATGGAGAACCATCATGCCCATGGAGGTATGGAGAACCACCATGCCCATGGAGGTATGGAAACCATCATGCCCATGGAGGTATGGAGAACCACCATGCCCATGGAGGTATGGAGAACCATCATGCCCATGAAGGTATGGAGAACCACCATGCCCATTGAGGTATGGAGAACCATCATGCCCATGGAGGTATGGAGAACCATCATGCCCATGAAGGTATGGAGAACCACCATGCCCATGGAGGTATGGAGAACCATCATGCCCATGGAGGTATGGAGACCCACCATGCCCATGGAGGTATGGAGAACCATCATGCCCATGGAGGTATGGAGAACCACCATGCCCATGGAGGTATGGAGAACCACCATGCCCATGGAGGTATGGAGAACCATCATGCCCATGCAGGTATGGAGAACCACCATGCCCATGGAGGTATGGAGAACTATCATGCCCATGAAGGTATGGAGAACCATCATGCCCATGGAGGTATGGAGAACCATCATGCCCATGGAGGTATGGAGAACCATCATGCCCATGGAGGTATGGAGAACCATCATGCCCATGGAGGTATTGAGGACCATGCCCATAGAAGTATGGAGAACCACCATGCCCATGAAGGTATGGAGAAGCATTATGCCCATGGAGGTATGGAGAAGCATTATGCCCATGGAGGTATGGAGAACCACCATGCCCATAAAAGTATGGAGAACCATCATGCCCATGGAGGTGTGGAGAACCATCATGCCCATGGAGGTATGGAGAACCATCATGCCCATGGAGGTATGGAGAACCACCATGCCCATGGAGGTATGGAGAACCATTATGCCCATGAAGGTATGGAGAACCACCATGCCCATGGAGGTATGGAGAACCATCATGCCCATGGAGGTGTGGAGAACCACCATGCCCATGAAGGTATGGAGAACCATCATGCCCATGGAGGTATGGAGAACCACCATGCCCATGGAGGTATGGAGAACCATTATGCCCATGAAGGTATGGAGAACCACCATGCCCATGGAGGTATGGAGAACCATCATGCCCATGGAGGTATGGAGAACCATCATGCCCATGGAGGTATGGAGAACCACCATGCCCATTGAGGTATGGAGAACCATCATGCCCATGGAGGTATGGAGAACCATCATGCCCATGGAGGTATGGAGAACCACCATGCCCATGGGGGTATGGAGAACCGCCATGCCCATGAAGGTATGGAGAACCATCATGCCCATGGAGGTATGGAGAACCATTATGCCCATGAAGGTATGGAGAACCATCATGCCCATGAAGGTATGGAGAACAACCATGCCCATGGAGGTATGGAGAACCGCCATGCCCATGAAGGTATGGAGAACCATCATGCCCATGAAGGTATGGAGAACCATCATGCCCATGGAGGTATGGAGAACCATCATGCCCATGATTGTATGGAGAACCACCATGCCCATGAAGGTATGGAGAACCACCATGCCCATGGAGGTATGGAGAACTACCATGCCCATGCAGGTATGGAGAACTACCATGGCCATGGAGGTATGAAGAACCACTATGCCCATGGAGGTATGGAGAACCACCATGCCCATGCAGGTATGGAGAACCATCATGCCCATGGAGGTATGGAAAACCATCATGCCCATGGAGGTATGGGGAACCATGCCCATGAGGTATGGAGAACTATCATGCCCATGGTGGTATGGAGAACCATCATGCCCATGGAGGTATGGAGAACCGTCATACCCATGGAGGTATGGAGAACCATGGAGGTATTACTTGGGAGAGAACTAGCTGGAGTTTGGTATGAACTTCCCAAAAAAAATTGTCATTGTTTAAGAATATATGGATCATCTTTGAATTCAGAAAATGTGCATATTGATTATTGAGTTTTCCAATTGATAAGTTACAATTTGACTTATTTTTTAATGTATATACCAACCAACTTTGTGATGTATAAGTAGGAAGACAAACTTAAAATCTTTTTAGGAATTCTTTAAGAAACATTCTTCAATTCAATGGTGTAGCAAAGTGTGGGGTCAAATTGAATTCTTCCCTCTAAATTATGAGAGGGCAATATTTAAATTATATGTTTGTGCACATGACTGAAGATATTTGCCCGTCTTCCTAAAATTTCATCCCGCCCCTAAAAAAAAAAAAAAAAAAATAGACTTAAGTTTGCGCCCCTAAATCAACAAGTCTGGCATTAATTTTGTTGATTGAAAATAACATATCATTTATACTGTTGATATCTTTCACAGATGTTGACTGGGGCATACATAGTTCAGATTTAAAAAGTCGTTATCACAATTAATTACCGTAATTGTTGTTCATTCAAGAATTTTTGGAAGATGTTTAAATTCTTTGTTCAAAAACAAAAGAGGTCTGCCCATTCAATCATCACAAAGTTATATAATTGTTATATTGATTGAAGGGAAAAAAAACAACTCTGTGAATTTGTGACATAAAACTACATCACAAGAACAATTACAATTGAAATACATGAAAGTTGTTTATAACAAATGCATATTCCTTTGAATCAAGTTCATTCATTGGCGCTGGAAGTTGTGGTCTCCATACTTTTAAAAGATTCTATTTCCCCAGCTTTCCCCTCCTTTTTTAGTCTATATTATTGCTTATATTTTGCTTAATTGTAACCCTTCTCATTAAATGTATCTTGCCTGATTGTCTACTGAAAGATATGCAACTTGGGCCCCCTTCATTTGTTACCCCCATCCCGAAAAATAAACACGCGAAAAATAAACACTATTTATTTGATCCGTATTACGCGTTACTGTCAATGGCCCAATCTACGTACACATACAAAATTTACATATCAATTCAGGCACTCGTTTTTGTCTTTGATTCTCTTAATAAAAATAAGATGTATGTGTAAAGAAAACATTTTTGGTGTCAGATGATTTTACTGAGCTCTTGCTGGGATTTGTGGATGTACCTTTTAGAGGTAACCCACCCCTGAGCTACTCACATACCTTCTGTTGGTTTCTCACTTAACGATTATGCTGTAGGGGACATACCAGGTAAAGGTGCGTACATTCACCGCATCGTTATTAAGTGTCACTTCGATTCAACACCACTCATTTTATTTCTCTCCGTGGCATATTAATTGTATGACTCACATTGGTAACACTCTTATCAGAACAGGTTTAATAATTGTTGCTCATTTCCAGTTTTGCACCCTGAGGAAGTAAAGAAATTCTTTCCCCTCATTTTTTTTTTTTTTTTTTTTTGGTTTAGAACTTACTTTTCTTTTAAAAGTGATTTAATCCCACGCCTGTTTTTCTGGAGCATTGTACAGATGGTGAACTCAAGATGTGTGATTTAGTGGTAGCACTCCACTATTATAAAACTGATGTGAAGTACATATCAAAGAAAATCACATTTTTTCCCCTCGCCAACGAAGTTGGTGAAGAGGCGACATAGCATCTTTACCGTTCGTCCATTCATCCATTCATCTGTCCGTCTATATCCATTTTCTGTCTGGCCTCATGCATTGTTCAACTATGAGGGAACAAAAGGTTGCTGCCCTAGGAAGGGAATTCCAACTATTTTTATGAAATGAATTTCATATAAAGGAGAATAAATGTATTCCAGACTTGGAATAGCAGCAATTAAAGGATTTGTTTTGGGATGGAAAAAAAGTTGAATAATAGAAGTGACCACTGAATGGAATTTATAATGAAGTGTCTTGGAAATGAATAAAGAAAAAACAATAAGGTTTTGCTAGAATAGAGTGTAAACATGATAGACTTATGATAAACTCCTAAGTTAGTCTGCAATGAATTTGAATTCTTATTTCGTAGATAGAACAGCCGTATTTGGTTTATAAGAGAAAAAAAGTTGAGCATGTTTCTATTGGAAGTATCAGATTGAAGTAGGAGGGGGGGGGGGGCTGTTGTGCAATGGAGTGAGTGGAGGTTATAGTGAAAGTTGGAATGATCAGTTGGTTAAGAGTATATTTGGAAGATGAGTGAATGGCAAAAGGTGGATTGGGATACTAGGTGAATGGGTGATGGTGGGTTAATGGGGGATGTTTGGTGAATGGGCCATATTGAGTTGATAGAAGTGGATGGGAGTTAAAGGAAAGAATATTGGGTGGAAGATGGTAGAATGATTGGTAGATGTAGGAATGAGGATGAAGGTGAGATGGCATGGGGAATAGGATGGGATGCAATGTGGGATGGCATGTGGGACAGGGTGCCATGTGGGACAGGGTGGCATGTGGGACAGGGTGGCATGTGGGACAGGGTGGCATGTGGGACAGGGTGGCATGTGGGACAGGGTGGCATGTGGGACAGGGTGGCATGTGGGACAGGGTGGCATGTGGGACAGGGTGGCATGTGGGACAGGGTGGCATGTGGGACAGGGTGGCATGTGGGACAGGGTGGCATGTGGGACAGGGTGGCATGTGGGACAGGGTGGCATGTGGGAGGGGTGGCATGTGGGACAGGGTGGCATGTGGGACAGGGTGGCATGGGACAGGGTGGCATGTGGGACAGGGTGGGTGGCATGTGGGACAGGGTGGGGACAGGGTGGCATGTGGGACAGGGTGGCATGTGGGACAGGGTGGCATGTGGGACAGGGTGGCATGTGGGACAGGGTGGCATGTGGGACAGGGTGGCATGTGGGACAGGGTGGCATGTGGGACAGGGGGTGGCATGTGGGACATGTGGGGGTGGCATGTGGGACAGGGTGGCATGTGGGACAGGGTGGCATGTGGGACAGGCATGTGGGACAGGGTGGGTGGGACAGGGGGTGGGACAGGGTGGCATGTGGGACAGGGTGGCATGTGGGACAGGGTGGCATGTGGGACAGGGTGGCATGTGGGACAGGGTGGCATGTGGGACAGGGTGGCATGTGGGACAGGGTGGCATGTGGGACAGGGTGGCATGTGGGACAGGGTACCATAGAATGTGGGATAGGATGTCATGGCATAAAGGACTAGTTGGGATAGCATGTGGGATGGTGGCATGGCATGTGGAACAAGGTAGTGTCCTGGCATTTATGACAGGCTGGGATGGCATGTGGGACAAGGTGGGATGGCATGGAGACGGAGTGTAATGATAGTGAGACAGGATGGCATGTCATGTGGATTTCAGGTGAGATGGCACATGGGACAGGGTGGAATAGCATGTGGAATAAGATGAAATGGCCTGTCGGACAGGGTGGGATGGCATGTGGTGCATGGAAGGATGGCATGTGGGGACAGAGTAGGATGGCATATGGGACAGGTTAGGATGGGATGTGGACAAGGTGGCATTGTATATGGGACAGCCTAGGGATGGCATGTGGGGCAGGGTTGCATAGGGTATGGGATAGGGTGGAAAGGCATATGGTGAGATGTCATCTTGATTGCAAGTATGATGGCATACAGTATGAGTCATGTTGTGGAATGGTATCTGGATTTCATGTATGTTTTCATGTAGGGAGTGATATAGGACATCATGCAGAACAGAGGGTGGGATGGCAGTTGTGACATACTGTAGGGTGGAAAGCATGTTATAAGCAGTGAGTGGATTTGTATCATTTGCGATATCTGGTTTATTACTGAGTGAATTGTACTCAAGTATTAAAGAATTGACGCAGTTGATAGGAGCATATTAAATCTCATACAGTACATACAATATGTTTGATGGTCTGTGTCCTAAATGCTTCAGGAGACATTTCTGATAGCATGTTATAAAAACTTCATGATCTTATTTCTGTAGAATCGTTCAAGCATTTAATTATATTTTGTTCTATATTGTGATGACCTTATTTGAATTTTAAAATGTTTGATTTATACACAAATTTACAATGTATTTGTCTTATTCACATTTTTAAAAGCAAATTTAAGAAGTTACTAATTGTACTTTTTTATGTGTGTAGATTTAGAAAGTATTTCAATATTTCCTATGATATCTATCAAATAAAAATTTAAGGTGGTGTATTGTACCTGTGTTATGTACTGTACATCAATAAAGGAGAAGCATATGAATTCTTGAAGGAAATAAAACTAAATTTTCAGCTTATCCTAAAATGAGCTTTTCACTTGGTTGGTGCCACCTCACTTCCGGGAGATGACGTCATTTACTGGAGTGAAAACGAAGCTTTGCGTGGTACAAGGCCATATGTGTTTACTGTGTGCGTGTACGTATGACATGTAAACAAACAACGCTGATCGCTTTGTTTTCACTCAATGCGTGCATTTACTATGCGGTTACTATGCGATTACTATTTGGTCTGATGACCTCGGGTCACAAATCCAACCAAGTGAATACCTGAGCAGAACCAGCCCCCAAATTATTTCTGTTTGACATTGATGTTCTAGTTTTACCTGCTGGGTCTCGGATCAGGAATTATTATGCAACCTGTGTAAAATTAAGACTATACACAACAGTATAATCAAAAACAGTTTTCACAAAAAATTAATTAATATGAAGAATACATGTATTATGTAATTGAGATGAATTGAAGGGAGAATGGAAAGATTATATGTAGAGTTATTTCCTGAACTTTGCAACTAAAATTCCTTCTCAATTTGTTGAAGTGGTCAATATTTGATCAGCGTACATGTAGATTTTTCCTGATCGTATATAAATTCTCTGCTATGTTTCTAAGCAACCTGTGTTCTCGTCCGGTCGTATTAAGCGTTTCGTGATAGCATTTGTACTATCATGCCACACGCAAGCAAAATTTGGCCATAACAAAAACATGTCAATAAATATTAAAGTAATCTACATCAAAAAGGAAAAGAAAAGGATATCAATTATTAAAGGAAATAATTCTTAAATTCTTAGAAATCTGTCAGTTATTACAAAACAAGTTATTTGTGCATGAACAAAACCAGTCCAACAATGACTCCTGTTGAGTTACAATATCATTGATGTTCTAGTTTAACCCTATAATAAGGTCAGCTGACCCTGAGTCAGATTATTACTAAACCTGTGACAACATTTAGAATCCCCTGTTTAGTAATCTCAGAAAATGTACTTGATGAATTTGAAGAATAGGCCTACAGTATATGTACAGTACTGTATGTATTAAGATATTGAAAGAAATTGAAGAGAGAAATTGAAAAGAAGGTCGTTTCCTGAACTTTACAAACCAAAATTTTCACTCATTTGGTGAAATGGTCAATATTTGATCAATGTACGTGCAGATTTTTGCTAAATATGTAAATTTTCTGTCATATTTCTGAGTAAGTTACAAAATTTGGCACCACTTCAAATCTGCTGTAAAAGTACTATGGATAAATTATGTCATCCAAATTTCCGTTTTCCCTTATCTTGCACAAATTGAGTTTCAAATTGAGTTTCAATCTTGTTTAAATTGTCACTGCCTTTGTCAACCTTCCAATTTCATTTGTTGTCTTATTTTTGGCATTTTCTGCTGAATCCTTTTAATATATTTCAATATTTCATAACAGAGAATATTCTTTTGATTGAGTACCGCAGTTGGACATATGTATTGCATTACATTCATTCCTTCAAGAAAGTGTGAAGTTCCTCTCTGTACGTTAATATTATGTCGCTTTTTATTATTCCCTAGCAAGATATTGCAAAAAATGGAAAGCTTTATTTAATAACCACCTACAATCTTGATACACTATGGCTGTGATTGTAGAATCATCAATTTAGATTTATGCCAGCCATTATGTTGCATTAGTGGGAGAGGAGGGAATACACAAAGTAACCAAAGTGATTGATACAAATTGGGGCCATCCTCCAGAGACAAAATGGCTCCAATTCCGCCATCAAAGATTTCTTAGAATGGGTCTTTCATGTTTGTATATTTCTTGGCTGTACATGAACTTGAGTGTGGCATTGGCAGCTGGAACAAATTCTAATTTCTTAAGAAAATAGGGATGTTGAGTTTCTTTGATTTTGTCTTTAATGTTCTATTCCTATGATTAAAGGGGATGTGGTGCTTTCACATTATGCCTCAGGTCAGGTTAAGGTCAAGTTCAGGTTTTGTGTTCCTCTCTTGGGAACAGTCATTTACCAATTATATATGAACACCACCTCAAAGGAACTGGGTGCTTTTGTTTTGTTTTAAAAGCTTTGTTTGATTCTCATAAACCTGAGAGGAAAAACATGATCAGAAATCAAACTTACTTTGATCCACTGTACACGACAGTGGGAGTATTATAAGAAAATTACTTTATAAAATTGCTATACTTGGTGTGCACCTTAGGGACAAAAGCCTTATTCAATCAGAAATTTCCAAATTCATGAAATTGCAGAAAACTGGAATTAAAAGGATGATTTTAGGTAATAAAATAATGTTTTACAAGTTTGTTGCCACAAACCAATAATTATTTAAGATGACTGTTGTGTGTCTTTAAGATTCAAAAGTTTGTATATAGCTCATTTCTATTGGCCGATTTGCTGTCATCTCAAGTTTGCCTTACAGTATGTTTGGTCGTCTGTAGAAGATACATTATCCCCCATCACTCAGCAGGCCAAACTTGTGTTTCCCAAATGTTAGCATTTCTCAATTTGATCTTATCATGTAAGGAACTTTTATAACTTGTTACTTTTGATGTCTTAATTAGATTAAAGTCTCCTCCCTGATGGTTGATTAGATGCGGACTCAGATGGCAGACCCGAAAGCTTTGCATAACGGGAATCATTTGATCCACTGTAAATGATACAGTGGGAATGTTAGAAGAAAATTACTTTTTTTAAATTGCTACTATTCAGTTTAAGGTGCGCACCTTAGGGACATTATCCTCCTCCAATTATAATTTTCCAAATGAAATTGCAAAGACTAGAATTAAATCTTATCAAGTATGGCAGTGGCGGTTGGAAATGCCACCCACTAAAGCAATTTATATTAAATCCAACTCTGTTTGTGACACCTGCAGTCTGAAGGAGAAGGTGGTGTGGTGAAGAGGTCAATGATATTTCTTAGGGAAATCAGGGAGTGGAGAAAACAAGTCCAGATTATCTTCTGTAAGGATTGCCCACTCAATGACCATGCATGAAATCTGTATGTATCTGGGTTAATGTCTGTCTATCTTTCTGCTAAAAAAATAAAAGAAGGGGTTAAAGTTTGGTTTGTCAATTCACTACTGTATGTTCCCTACCTTGTAAAATATTTAAGTTCAGGAGTCTATGCTAATGCCACAGGGGTCGTAAAGATTGACCTTTTTGGAGAAAGCCAACAAAAATGTGTAATCTCTTTCATCATTCAGGAATGAATTTGGATATGACTCAATTAATTTAAACTTGAATGCTCTTTTCTGCCTTCTGTCTTTGGTGAATTCATCATTTATCCATTGCAAAGTCTTTAATTTGTAAGTCAAAATGACGTTCAGTGGTGCGGGCAGAACATATTTATTGTTGGGGGTGGGGGGAGGGGCCTTCTGTCTTTGGTAAATTTATCATTCATCCATCCCTAAGTCACTAATTCATAAGTCAAAATGACGTTCAGTGGTGCAGGCAGAACATGTTTATTGGTAGGGGAGGGGGTGGCAAGTAGAAAATTGTGTGTAGAAATATTGTACCGCCTATGGTGGAACTGCGTATGTGAAGCGTTCACCACAACGGCGTGAGGTTCAGGACCGTAAAAGCCCTCGGAAGCCCTGCATTTTTGTGGTTTTGGTGGCATGAAATGACATAAAAATGACTTTGAATTTTCGAAATTTTTAGCATGGAGGCCACATGCCCCCTTATCCTTTCAGTAAACCATAAACGCATGTGCTCATTCAATAACCAAGGCATGCTACAGTAGGAGGACCAGTGTATTTTTGCACTAATTTCTGAATGTTGCTGCTGAAAATAAGTCACAATCTTGACATGTGGGAAATATAACTACAAATACAGTATGTACTCTAGGTCTGTCACAGTAAACTGCAGAGTATTTTTACAAGGAATGAATGACAATTTCCCTGTGATATTGATTTAGCTGGCATTATTGGATATTACCAAATCTTGACCTATTTGTGTGGCTCTTCAAGTGGCATTTTGGTACCAAACTTGCTGAGATCGTGTTGTTAAACCTGATTTATATTTGATAACCTTCAATCAAAACCACATGCTATTGGCATTTTCCATTATTGGAAAACAGTAAGACCGAGGTCTTTTGGTTGTCAATGGGTGGATTTGTATGCTGTGTTTTTACTTGGATATAAGCTCGCGATCGGACCCACTGCAAACAATCAGATCTGCCAATTCTTCAGGTTTATTGTGAGAACCCTCACTGGATCTTATTGCTGTAATTCAGGGGTGGATCCAGCTAGGATAAAATGTCACAACAAAATAAAGGAAATTTTGGTACAATTATTGGAAATTGTAGTAAAATTTGGCAACATTTTCCAAACATTTAAGAAAATGGCACGAGAATAAAAGAAATTTCCCCAAAATTAAAAAAAATATTTCAAACACTTAAGGAAATTTCCCAAAAATTGAAGAAAATTTACATAAACTGTGACTAAGAATAATCTCATGGTAAAAAAAGTATCATCAGAAAAATTCCCCTCTAACTCTGCCCCTGCAGTTACTTGACCCTGTTCCTTCATTATCTGGGAGCTTGTGATCAGATCCACCGTATTGATCAGGTTTAAGTTATGTAATATCCTGTTATAACTATTTCACGCAAACAGTTTGCTGGCCTACTTATTTTTTAAGTGATTTTCCTATCAAGTAAGGTTATCGTCCGGGATCATCATCCAGGGATAAGTTTGAACAATGTGGATGACTTTAAATCGAGACTCCTTCCTGAGAATGACAACTAGAGCATCAATGATGTAGTAGATCAAACATATATTTTGGGGTAGTTACAAGCCTGTTTATATCGGGGGTAGTTAGTTCGAGTAGAAAAGTAATACAAGTTTATTTTATTTTTGGTAAATGCAAGCGGGAGCTTTAATATTATTGTGATCAGTGGCACCATCATGGGGGGCACGTGCTCCCTCCCCCTCCCTCCATGTCTGAAATGTCAAAATATCTCAAACTTGGAAAATGCAAGGTTTACCAGGGGCAAAGGACCCCCACCATTATGCTATATGTACGGAGGAATGATATTTTAGATTTTCAGATGGTATAGAGAACATGCATGTATTAGGAACCTGGCCGCTATAGGGCATTCGTTCGTGGATGATATTATGACCAGAGTATTGCCCCTGGACCCCACAAGGGGGCCTGAGGTGGTCCCCTTGACCCCATGTCAAAAAGGTTTGTGCCCCAAAATCGAACCCCTATTTTTAACCTTTTCTAATGGGGGGAATGGGGTAGTCTGTATCATTGTAAAATTATATGCTGCTATATTAGATCATTTGTAATCATCCTAATTAACTTAAAAGAGCCATGTATTGCACACATTCAGTCTTTTAGGGGCATCTAGAACTTGAAAAATGTGAGATTTCTCGGGGGTGAGGACCTCTACCGGGGCTTTGCCCCTGGACCCCACAAGGGGCCCTAAGGCAAGCCCATTGACCCCATGCCAAAAAGTTTTGTTCCCCCCCCCCCCATATCAAACCCCTGGCGGCGCCATTGGTTGTGATGCTAGAACATCAATGATGTAGTAGCTCAATATATGTTTTGGGGGTGGGTATTAGACTGGTTTCGACATCGCTGTAAAGGCAAAAATCCCCACTGGCCTCAAGGCATGCCAGGACTCAAAAGTTGCCCCGCTGCGTATTGGGGTTTAAATATCTTTTGAAAATGTGAAAACTGTTTTTCAAGTAAGCCTAAAAAACTTAAGCCTTAAATGCAATATGAAGGAAATTTTATCAACAATGTTTGCTTTTGAGTGAAATTGAAATCATAAACAGACAAACTATCAGCAAAATACTGCTGTATAAAATCAAGATGGATTTTGCATCTTTACAACAAGACATGATTTTAACTATGATATAACTTACTCATACTGCTAACTGGCTAATATTCTGAGCAAATAAATAATTATCGCAATTAATGAAGTATAATTTATCAATAATAGCATCCCACAAATACACTTCCAGTGGCAATCATTATAACAAAATATAGCTCAATTGATTTCAAAGGAAAATTTCAGGGTCAAGCAAGTATATTTTATATGAAAGAGGACTTCAAAAGAAACAAAATAGTGACAAAAGCATTCAAAAATGTTATTCCGTTATGGAGAAATCTAAGTTTAAAGTTTGGTATCATTTGTGTAGAAACGGCTGAAATCAGACTTATTACAACCTCAAATTTTTCAAATTCTTTGTATATTTTAGCATATTTTGGTCTGCCATTTGTGGCTTAAAAATTATGGGATATGTCAAAAAGTAGTAAAACTGAATCTATAGGAAGGGTATTAAAAATATACAGCCTGAAGAAAGTTGGAGGAAAGATAGTTTAAATTATGAAAAAAAAAAAATTTAGAAATGTTCAAAATATGAGGATGCATACTCCAACTTAGACTTACTACACCAGTCATTTCTACAAAGATAAGACAGAGTTTTAAACTTGAATATCTCTTTAGCGGAATAAGATTTTTCAATGCTTTCTTCACCATTTTGTTTCTTTTGAAGTCCTCTTTCATATAAGATCGACATGTTTGAACCACTGAACTCTGAAAATTTCTTTCGTAGTCTTCTTTTGTCAAAGATGGACCACTAACTTGACCCCTGAACAAATACACACCAAGAATAAACTCGTGATTTTATGCATCAACTAGAAGCAAACAAAGAACCTCTCCTGAATAGGCAAGTTATTGTGGATAATATTACTGCAGGCCACCTCATGCGTGTAATGTGGCAGTGGGTAGCATGGAACTAATAAGTTATCACTCTGCCATCCAAAAATGAGAACCCTCAAAGAAAAGGCTGATAAAAACATTTTCCAGAGGTCCCATGTCATGGGACAGGAAGCTGAGAAGTTGGAAATTTCAGGAATGGTAGAGAAAGGATAGGTCTTGACTATGCATATCCAAACTTGACGAGATTTGTTTTAGTAAAAGTTTTATGGGGAACTATTTTACCATGGTGATTTGGTTAGGGTGTATAACACCTCCACTTCAGCCAAAAAAAAAGGGCTAAAACCTCTGGTGACCCCCTATTGAAAGTACCCTCTTCCGAGAGATATTAGATGGTACTTTGTGAAAAACATCACAAAAGATCCCAAATCTATAACATTCTGGTACAATAAGGACCCCGAACTTAACTCTTTCATCATACCGTAGGCTTCAATGGGGCAAATAATTAGTTCCGTGCTACCAGTAGATTCATGTGGATTTTGGTTGTTTACACTTTGGTGATTTTATAGCTTCAATTGTGGTATATGCTTCAATTGTGGTATATGTGTGATAGGATAGCCTATTCAGGGTAGGCCCTATTTTAAAGTTTTTTAACCTTAAGTTTCTAGTCCAAACAAGCTATCTTTACTGCAAGTGTTGTACTCCAATTTAGCTATACTGTGGGACAGATCCCAAACAGGATATTAAGCCCAATTAGCACATTTGTCAAACTATAGTTTAAGACTCGAACCAACTGTTGAAAGCAGTTTCCTATCCATCGGAGGTATTCGGTGGTATTTCCCGAGCCAATGTTATTATGTATGCTAAATTCATTCAGACTGCACCAAGCGAAATCTGAGTATTTGAAACATTTTTAGAATTTTGGAATGCAATATTCGTTAAAACTACACAACAATGTGCACTGTTATTGCATCAACATATCAATCTATTTAAGGCAAACATAACAACACAGCAAAATATCCAAGAGATGCTTAGGATGTGATAAACGCTGCAAAAATCCGAACGTATCTGGGCAAGAATTTGGCTCTTAAGTTAGTCATCGCTTAAGCTGAAATCCCTTAAAGGGATGTTGAGCTAAAAATTCACTTTGAGGGGAAAAAGGACTTGAAAATAACAACATCATTGGTCATGTCATGGTATATTAAATGGTTATGCTTTTGGGCAAGAAAACAATTTGAAATTAGTACTGTAGTAACATACAAACTCTTTGTTTTGATTTCTCTGACAAATAAGCTTTAATTCTCACTTTTTACACCTTAAAATGTTGCAGATAAATAACATAAGTATTAAGTAAATCTTTTAGAATCCAAGTGATATTAACCTTTCACAGTTCTATGTATTGTTTGAAGGTGTATGCAGTGCAAGTTTAGAAAATCTTGCATACAAAATCAGTTTGAACAAAAACACTTTGGGGATATTCATAAATTCATGTGTACATTTTTGCCCAGATGAGATTTGTATTCTTGAAAAATTATACCTGATTTTCGGTTAATGTAGGAAAAATGAGAAAGTACAAATGATTTTTCAATCATGCCACATTACCTGCCTTAGAATTGGCCACACCCACTCCCACCTCCTTACTGGCTCCCCCACCAATAACTGGGTCCCCTCTGCAATAATTGCCCCTCACCATCTACCATGTCCTCCTTGCCTGCCCCCTGTACAACATTTCCAGAGCTTCCTTCACCCCTCACAACTCCATAGCCAAGCTCTTCCGGAATAACTCCCCGGATAAATTATCTCCTTCCTTCACCATACCTCTACAACCATATTAGTCCTACTCCCCCATCCTCCTACCTACTTTCACCTTGTTTTATACTCTGCACTTCCTCTTTGGTCCCAACTTACTGGCTATTAGCCCCTGTCCTTCTATCAGCCTTCCTTCTTTTATTATCTTTTTTTTCCTTCCTGTGGAATGATCTAACCTCTTGGGCATAATTTGACCCTTGTTGTCGCGGTGTCGTTAAGCCTTCATTAAACAATTACACAAACAATCATGCCATGATTTTGGGACATTTTTCATTTACCATTTAACTGGAGCGGCCACTTTTATCCAAAACAGTTCATCAAACTATCTTATGTTATTTCAAATTTATGTTTGTGTGAGTTTTGTGTTTGTTTGCAGCCTCAGGTGGGGAGGGGAGGGGTGGAGTTTCCCCATGTTCTGTGACCATGTGTCCCCTGTGCCCATGTTCTGTATGCTTATTCACAAATTCATCTTTATATTGGTGGGTATATTTTATGCTTGCATTATATCTAACTACATCCCTTTACAAAATTGCATGATAATAATTATTATGAAAAGATGAAATTTCACTGATGCAATTTAGTTGACGCTTCAAATCTCAATATGAGCTCCTCTCCGTTCCAATATAATTGCACACTTTAGAGGAATGGGTATTATAAAGCCATTGAGACACACAGGTATTAACAAGTTCTCAAAGTAAGATTACTTTATATCACAGGGGTGTTTTAAAAGTCAGCAAGGGATATTGCAATAAGAAGCTTGTGCATGGAAAATGAAGCCATGCACGTGAGTGAAAATGTTTTATTAAAATGAAATCAGGCCTCAGGTAGTGAATATAAATCTGCGAGGTACAGTATATTAAATAAGATTTTTATGCAATGTTTAAGTTGCACAACAAAACAATGTCATGTGATGAACTGTGATATATCGTGCCTGATAATAAATGGGTGAGGAAAGATAGTATTTGATTGTGTGTTGATCATAGCATAACTAGAGTTTTCAAGAGGGTACAAAGACCCATATCTACAGTTTGACCCATTCTCTAGAATTTTCTGAATTTTTTCTCTGAAGTATCAGCCTAAGTTTTCTAAAAAATTCCATCATGATTTTCTGCCTACAAATTGGCATTGTACAGCATTTCTGGAGGATCTGCAGTGTGTGTGGCATACCTGTTCAAAAATTCATAACTGGACAGGTTTTTACATGTTAGTCATATATATGTCGTTTAGAAGATATGTCACAGAAGATATGACCACAAACTAAGCAGATATTCTTACCCTGTCTCCTGTCAAACCCATTTTTTTGTGGAAATCTCAGAGTACTAGTCTTCAGTGGAAATGGGAGATGATTCGCCTTCAGTATTTAAACCCAGAAAGATATTTCATACAACCTCACTGGTATAAAATTGAATCAGCAGGAAGTGGCACGTTTGCACACACCCTAAACTGTACCCCTATCAAAACAAATCCTGCATTTTATTTTAGGTGAAAAGCAAATTGATAGTCCGCTCGCGATAGATACACAAAGATGAAATGACCGTTTATGTTTCTTAACAATAAACCGAACTGACAGTTTATTAGTCAATAGTCAAAGCAACATATGTGTTACCTTTTTTATGTGTTTGCCGTGTTCCTAATAAAAAAGTATCAGGGAGAAATCTGCTTTGATTCAGGGGAAACAATGTGAACTTTGTAATTACTTATTGATTTGCCTAAACTGGAGCTGACGTCGTTTTGCAAGATTAGACTGTTTGTGCTATAATAAGAAATTATGGTGTTATGTCATTTTTGATTTTTTTTTCAGAATGTATAATTTGCTGATGTTTGCCCTAACAAACCTACAAAAAAGTACAAGTCTTGTATTATGGTAAAACTATTTGTAAATGGGGGAGGGGTGGGGTCATAAAATTATTGGAAATGTGGGTAAAATTTTTCGAAAATGTACTGAGGACATTTTACAAAAATTGAAGTAAAATTTCCCGAAAATGTAGGAAATTTCCCCAAAATTGATGAAAATTTCATGAAAAAAAAGATTTCACAATCATTGAAGAAAATTTCACAAAAATTGAAGCAGATTTTATGAGAATTGATGCCATTTCCACAAAAATGAAGAAAAAAATGGATCAAACTTCTCAAAAATTAGGAAAAATTCCCAAAAATGAAGCATGATGATTCAAGAGGCCTATTTATTACTTTCCAACCCCAAGTCCCGATTGGCAAATGGAACAATTTGGAGATCATATCTCAATGCCCTGTCTCCACTAAGTCTCACTCTCCTGGACTCTTTCATTACCACCAATGCTTGATTAACCACAGTGAATTGCTGGCTATACACTGCTACACAGTCCTTTTAGTGAATTGTGGTTTGGAGATCTCATTATTTGGGCCAAGCCAACCATTGGATTCACTAATAGTTTTCTCCAATTAGTGTCTGGTGGACTTCAAGAGAAAAGAATAAAAAAGTACTTAGGTAGGATGATAATTGGTAGATAAATTGTGGTTGCTGTGCTGAAGGGTTTCTGGACAAGTTTTTATTAGGTCTCTTGGATCATCATAAGAACATTTTACAAAAATTGATGCAAATTTCCTGAAAATAAGGAAAAATTCAAAAATGAAAGACATTTCATTAAAATTGATGCAAATTTCATTAAAATTGAAGCAGATTTCCTGAAATGTAAGAAAAATTCCTGAAAATGTAGGACATTTCATGAAAATTGATGCAAATTTTAAGTAAATTGAAGCAGATTTCCTAAAATAAAAAAAAAACCCAAAATGAAGGACATTGCTCGATAATTAATGCGAATTTTATGAAAAGTGAAGCAGATTTCCCGATTTTTTTTTTTTTCTCCCGAAAATTAAGAAAATTTCCTGAAATTAATGGAAAATTCCCTATAAGAAAAGATAATTTCACGAAAATTGAAGATTATTTTATGAGTTTTGCAATTCTCCTAAAAGTTAAGAAGATATCCCAAAGCATGATGAATAACTCTGGCTATAAATTTTCAGTCTATTGCACCCAAACTCACCAGTGTTTATAACTCACTGATGAAAACATTCTTTCAAAAGTCCAAATGAATCCTCAGTCCCACATTACATGTATGGCTTGGCTCTGCAATAATCCTATCCACAATACCTGATTCTTCACGATAAGTTCCATTGTGTCATATTGACAATAAGGAGTGTAATAACTGATGCGTAGAATCTCTCAACTATTAGTGATGGGTTTCTTAATTGCTTCTAGCAGAGTCTGAAAGTTATACCCGCCAAAGTGGAGGTTTTTGCTGGTGAAAAGACTGAAAATTTGTAGCGAGGATTGTGCGTAATGGGAAATTTCCTGAAAATTGAAGCAAATTTCGTAAAAACTGAAAAACAATTCCCGAAAATGGCAAAAGTTTTTGATAATTGAAGATTTCCGGAAGAAAAGATGCCATGATGGAATCTGACTCTTCAAAATAAATGTGTTAGACCTTCATTATTGAGGGTGGGGAGGGGAGGGAATGGTACTGGGCCACCAATAGAAAATGGGGGCTCTGGTTCCTACACCACTGAAGTTCAAAAAGGAAGCGAGAAATTAAAAATGTAAGGGATTGAAAATCTAAGGATTTAAAAATCTAAGGGTTTATGTTTAATCTTGCTTTAAACTTTCAAATTCATTTACACCCATGAGCCAACAAGGTTTCCAAATTTGCCAATGACTACCCCCTCTCCCACCCTTGGCTTTACCCCTACACACTTAGCTTTCATATGGCCAACAGTTATGGTCCGTGTTGAGAGCGGCGTGACTTCTGTTCTATTCTCTCCAACTATTCATTCCGTTTCATTTCACCTTGCCCTTTGCCATCTAAATTTTGTTTTATATCTTTATTTTCCGGGATTCTTTCCTGTGAATGTTCTGACCAGACTTGCGCACCTTATCGTTACCTGTACAGCGGTACTTCTATTGTAGTTCCGCGATTTTTTTCTAGTTGCCTCCGGTCTCTGGCCCTGTTTTTTTTTCTTCATCATGACGAAACGCTTTGCCTTGACCCTTTCTCCCCTCACCGTGACCCACCTGCTACCTCTATTGATCATTATTCAGCCCCAAACCCCAAATCATGATAATACAGGCCACCAATAAACAAGATAGTTTAAAAAAAGTTTCTCCTTTTTCTAATTCACAAAGCACTTCAAGGCCTTGTTGGTACCCTCCCCAAGGTCTACCCTCAGATCCGGCGATCTCTTGGTGCACTGCACCAGAGACACTCAAGCCACCACCCTCCTCACCACCGAAACCCCAGCCAATACCGATATTGACGTTGCCGTCACCCCCCACCATTCCCTAAACTCCAGCAAAGGTGTGGTCAGAACCAGAAACCTAGCCTAAATGACTGATGAAGACCTCGTAGAGGAACTTGCCAATCAACACATTACTGAAGCCGTTGTCTCATCCTCAAGACAGACAGTGCCGAAACACCTACCAATACCATCTTTCTGACGTTTTCCACACCAACTCTCCCCTCCCACATCACTGCTGGCTACCTGAGAATCCCAGTCACCCCTTATATTCCTAACCCCCTCCGTTGTCATAAGTTCCAGAGGTATGGCCATGGTAAAAACTCCTGCCACAGCCAAGCGCGCTGTGGCAACTGTGGTGCCACTATAGTTCTGTGGGCTACAGCTCATTATATTTCTTTTTAAGTTTATTAGTATTGCAAGGACTTAGTCAGTATTCAACCTTTGTGTCAATTTCTTCACAGATTCACCCTTGCCTCTCAGATGATGATGAGGATCCATCACAGTCTGGCTGTGTGGGTGTGGTCAAACTGGACAATCCCCTGCAAGGAAGAAATCCCTGTCCAAGTATATACAAGAAGGTAAGTGGCCAGTAAGAGTGCCAGAAAATTCTTGCCATGGCAAAGAAGGAGAGGGCATCTCAAAGTTATTTCTATGTTTATTTAATTAGCCTCTATGGAATGCTCTTGTCTGATCATATTCCTTTGCCTGTCTGGCAATTATTGACTTCGGGCATTGACATGCCATAAAGCAACATGAACTTGAACTGATGCCTTCATGTGCAGGTACAGCTAATGTCCGGGGCAACATGCCGCCCCCTCAGGTACAGCTAATGTCTGGGGCAACATGCTTTTTCAGGTACAGCTAATGTCCTGGTCAACATGTTCCCCTCCCCCCCTTCCTCCATTTTAACAAAACATCATTGCACTGGCAAATCTCCTTGATTGTATGCAGAAATGGCAAATATTCCATTATCCAGCACCTTGCTACATTTTGCATGATGTGTCTTCCCCAACCTTTCAAAGTCTTCTTTCACTAATGTGAGTTTTCGAACGATATTATTTGTTTCATTTCTAATACTTATTAACCTAAGCATGACTCTTTCTTATTTTCATATATTGCTAATTTTGTCTTACTTATATGATAAGGTTAGAAAAACAAAACCTCTGAAACCTGTGTAAATACAATTTTGATGTTGAATCTCACCTTATCTTTCCGAGATATGTGAGTACAGGCATATCTTGATTTTATTTAAAAGAATGACAGATAGGGACAAGAATTCCCCACTTTAAGAAAACATTTTAAGTTGTCATATTTACGCAAAAGATCTAAAGATAAGTAAACTTCATGTGCCTTTGCTGACCCTCACACAGTTGAATATTAGTCTTTGTATTCTTTCTTTTTCTTTACATTCAGTCTTTGTTGCGGAAAAATGTTTACTGAGCAAATTTACTCTTGTCATCATAGCAATTGAGCTTGTTGATAAAAGGTCTTCAAATTTTTAATTACTTTAAGTATTTTATGGTGGTTTTTAAACTGATTGATATTGTTACTTTATAAGCTTGACATGATAACCCGAAAACTGCCCAAATGTTTTCCTCAGATTTCTCTAATTGTAAGTATAAGTTTGTACTCAAAATTGTGTGGTTATTAGGGGCATAACTTTCCAGGGGGTCAAGTACCGGCCCACCAATATTAAAGGTCTAACGAATTGATTTTGAAGACTTAGATTCCATGCATGGCTTCTTTTTTTTGCGAAATCTTCAATTTTGGAGAGTTAAAATCACTCCTCACTCACTCTCTTTTTCGGTTTGCTTCTTTTTTTTGCGAAATCTTCAATTTTGGAGAAATTTCCTTCAATTTTCGTTAAATTTTCCTCACTCACTCACACTCACTCTCTTTTTCGGTTTGGGCTATGTGTCCCATAAGACTGCAAAAAATTTACTTCATTATTTTTAAATTTGCTTCAATTTTCTTGCAATTTTTACATAATTTTTCCTTCTTCAATTTTAGGAAATTTCCTTACAATTTTCTTAAATATCCTTCATTTTTGTGAAATTTGCTTAAATTTTCTAGAAACTTGCTTTATTTTTTGTGCAATTTCCTTCATTTTTGGAAAATATGCTACAATTTTTATACAATTTCCTTCATTTTCGGGAATTTTTTTCATTTTTGAGAAGTTCTCTTCATTTTTGGGAATTTTTTCAATTTTTTTTATTTTTGAGAGTTCCTTAATTTTCAGGAAATTTTTTTTTAATTTTGATTAAAAATTCCTTCATTTTTATGAAATTTGCAATTTTTTTTAAAAATTCCTACATTTAAAAAAAAAAAAAAATTTTTTTTTAATTTTCAAGAAATTTCTTTAAATTTTATCAATTTCAATTTTTGGCAATTTTTCCTAAATTTTTGAGAAGATGCCTGCAATTTGTATTAGATTTTCTTCATTTTTCGCAAACATTTCTTAATTTTCATGCAATTTCCTTCATTTTTTAGGAAATATTCCTAAATGTTTCAGAAGTTCGTCTTCAATCATTTTCATAAAATTTTCGTAATTTATCCTTCATTTTTGTGACCAAAACCATTAATAGTTGTTGGACTGTGATGGACCCATACCTTTTTGTACGGAGGTTTGTGATAAAATCTGCCCCTCTCCCAATTTTAAATACTTTTCTATGCTGCTGATAGTTATTATATTGTTTAATTGTTTTCTGTATTACATTTTACTTTATAATGTATCTATTCAAAGGTTGACAGTATTAAATGTTAAGTATAACCATCAGATTTGTAAGTTTTTTTCAGTTTTTATAAGGGTTTTAAGAAAATATTCCCGTGAAATTTAATTTTAATATGTATGATAGAGGACTATAAAGAAACAGTTTGGTGTAAACTTCATGTTGATGCCATTTTCCCTTTAGGAATTATTGCATTTTGAAGATTGCGGGAGTGTGTTGAATTGTGACCTCAATCACACAGTGTGATATCATAAAGGCAACTCCAAGATGATGTTTGTGTATTTGTTTGAAAATTAATTGCCTCTTCCATAATTAATGGAAGCATTTTTTTGTTTAATTTTGAGATGGGGTGTTAGAGTACCTAAACTTTATAAGAACAAAATTTGCCAATATGCACATGAACCATATAAGAAAAACTGTCATTTTGTTTTGTAGAAGACTTGTCTTGAATCTGCCTCTATGAGATCACATTTTACACTGCGAGGTCACAATAATGATATTTTTAAATGCAATAACAACAGAATAAGATATCAACATGGTTTTTGCACCAATTTGTTTCTTTAAAGTGATCCTGCCATATGCCTCCCAAAAAATTTGAGATTTAACCTGATATAGCTTTTTCATATCCCTAAATTCAATAATCCGTCAAGAAATCCAGGAAATAAGTCCATTTTCATGATGAAAAAGGACTTAAAAATTGATAATTTATTGCTTTGCTCTGAAAAATGGTTGAAAGAGATTTGTGACGTCACAATAGTTTGCCATGTCATTTCAGGGACTGCTGATCCTAAACAATGCATGACACACATACTAACCATGTACAAACTGATTACGAACATTTTTCGGGCTGTTTAGGTCTTAAATTGTCATTTTCAAGTTCAAGCTATGATAAAAATGATTTGGAAATAAATGAAGAACATTCTTATAATGAAGGGGATATCGTTCCTTTTCAATTGAACCGCTTGCAGATGAGAAAGAATGATATCAGGCTCACAACCCTCACACAGTCCTACAGTACTAAGCCTCCGTAGTCAGCCTGGAATTCTAACTGTTTCGCAAGTAATATTTTGTTAAACATAATCAAATTGAAGTGTTTGCAACAACATCTACTTCTTTTCTTTATATCTAATAAACTTTTATTTATCAATGTTCAAGTCTCTGTTGCTTGACGTATCAACAGGCCTACGTGAATGGGAGACAAGCAATTCCATTTGCATTTTTGCATTGAATTGAAAGTTTTTGAAGAAATTGTGAAAATTTTAATTTGCTTGTGGCATAATGGACACAATAATTACAATTCAGTTCTAATTTATCCATTTTTCTTCCTTGGATCATATTTCACACTATATATAAAATAAATTATAGAAGCTTATAAGTGATTAAGTGGCCCAGTCGGTTACCGCATTGTCTTTTAAGCGAGAGGTTATGAGTTCAAATCTCACTGAGTCTTATTTTTTTTTTTCTTTATCTGTTTCTCTAATTTGAATTTTTATTACTAGCGAAACAGTAAAAATTTCATGTCAGAGATTCTAAGCGATGTGGTCAAGCTACTGTTTAAATCAAACAGAACAGGGGTATAACAATCTGGCGTGAGCTGAATATGACACTGTACCCGGTAAGCCCTGACAACTCAGTTCATGTCAAGTGCACAAAACACGTCCAGAATGGTCTTGTTTTGTTACTCTTTGCCATTGATAAACGACTTTTAGTTTGAGAATTTATATTACTAAATCCTTCAATTACACAAAGCTGCAGGAATTTGATTAGTATTTACTTGGAAAAAATTCATATTTAAAAAAAAAAGGAAAATGATAATTGACACTAGTCGCGAAACTTTAATGGCGTACACATACAAAATGTGTCAGCGATGCATCCGTTTACTTACACGAGTCCCTGAAGTGACGTCATCGTGTAGGAAGGCCGATTCTGATTTTTTTTTTGTCAAGGTGACGAAAAACTTATTCTTCTTTTACCATTTTCTCTGAAAAAGGTTGGGTGTAGAGCAGAAAAAATCATATTTTTGCAAATTGAATATTCAAAATATCATATTTTTCATTAGTTCCAATCTCCATGGCAGGACCACCTTTAACGTCCATGGAAATGAAAATTCACGGGAGTATTCCTTTACATTTATATTGATTTGTGATTGGGAAATAAAGATATTTGTCAAAAATGGGGAGTTTATCTTAAGATTGTATGAAATCAGATTACTGGATTAAGCAGGATGTAATTAAGGAAAATGTGATTTTAGGGACAAGTCTACAAAGAATTAACAATCTCTCATTTGTGTAAAATTTGATGTAATTAAAGCTTTAAAATTGACATATTTAGGAATTTCTCCTGTTGTGTATAAACAAGGTATTACATAGCAAAATCTGGCAATTTGGGGACCATTTAGGTGAAAGCTGCAGCATGAATTGTCATCGTGTTCATAACCATGACAGGCTTGTTTTGCTCAGGTTAACCGTACAGTAATATACTTTACTTTAAATTTTACCCTAAATTGTACCTAATTACTATCGTTAAATTAGTTAACATCTTTTGCAAATAAGAATTTTTGCTTAGCTGCCTGCAACAAGAGTCTCTGGTGTTTGTTCCAGATTAGCAGTATCTTTGATGTTTTATATATCACTTACCCAATTATGGAAAAATACAGTAGTTTATAGTACCATATGTTGTTACTTTTGTCAACAACAGGTTTTTGCTTGGTTTGTTTGTATTTATACAATGAATGAACAACATTTAGAGAAAGCAGCCATTTGAAATATATTAAAAATATGAACAATTCTTTGGGGAAAATAATCTTTCTGGTACAGTCTTGCAAATTTTAAACATCTGTACAGGTAGGAACAACTTAAATTGGAAGAAAATAGGCAACAAATAAAAGAAGCAACAAATGTCATGAAAATCCGTTAAAAATTGACCATAGTACAACATTTTGAATTTTAATGCCATATTTGAATCAATTACCTACATTTTATTGAATTTTTGTGCCATCAGCATGGGATAACTAATGACTTTCCTTATGTTAACTTATTGTTTTTCAATCCTTGACCATGCAACATTTTTTGAATGGGAGAAGTTGAATATGGAGAAGAGATTTTGAATCCCCATCGTACCTTCAATCTAGTGAGAGTGTAGTCTGGTGATTTTCAGTGACTGAAATTCAGAACAGACATTTAAAGAATTACATTAGGCCTAAATATTTTGAGTTGCCCTCTCTTTCATACATCACAACTTTTTACCTACATTCAACATTCTTCAACATTTGATGAGCCATTTTAACTCCGGAACCACAGAGGCTTTGGACAATTTAAAGACAACTCTGTTTAGAATTTCAAGCTCCTTCTGGTGAATATAATTTCTCTACCTGTCCATTTTAACTCCGGAACCACAGAGGCTTTGGACAATCTAAGGACAACTCTGTTCAGAATTTCAAGCTCTTTCTGGTAGATACAATTTCTCTACCTGTCCATTTTAACTCCGGAACCACAGAGGCTTTGGACAATTTAAAGACAACTCTGTTCAAATTTCAAGCTCTTTCTGGTAGATATAATTTCTCTACCTGTCCATTTTAACTCCGGAACCACAGAGGCTTTGGACAATCTAAGGACAACTCTGTTCAGAATTTCAAGCTCTTTCTGGTAGATACAATTTCTCTACCTGTCCATTTTAACTCCGGAAACAGAGGCTTTGGACAATTTAAAGACAACTCTGTTCAAATTTCAAGCTCTTTCTGGTAGATATAATTTCTCACCTGTCCATTTTAACCCGGAACCACAGAGGCTTTGGACAATTTAAAGACAACTCTGTTTAGAATTTCAACAACCTGTCCATTTTAACTCCGGAACCACAGAGGCTTTGGACAATTTAAAGACAACTCTGTTCAAATTTCAAGCTCTTTCTGGTAGATACAATTTCTCTACCTGTCCATTTTAACTCCGAACCACAGAGGCTTTGGACAATTTAAAGACAACTCTGTTCAAATTTCAAGCTCTTTCTGGTAGATATAATTTCTCTACCTGTCCATTTTAACTCCGGAACCACAGAGGCTTTGGACAATTTAAAGACAACTCTGTTCAAATTTCAAGCTCTTTCTGGTAGATATAATTTCTCTACCTGAGAACCACAGAGGCTTTGGACAATTTAAAGACAACTCTGTTCAAATTTCAAGCTCTTTCTGGTAGATATAATTTCTCTACCTGTCCATTTTAACTCCGGAACCACAGAGGCTTTGGACAATTTAAAGACAACTCTGTTCAAATTTCAAGCTCTTTCTGGTAGATATAATTTCTCTACCTGTCCATTTTAACTCCGGAACCACAGAGGCTTTGGACAATCTAAGGACAACTCTGTTCAGAATTTTAAGCTCTTTCTGGTGAATATAATTTCTCTACCTGTCCATTTTAACTCCGGAACCACAGAGGCTTTGGACAATTTAAAGACAACTCAGTTTAGAATTTCAAGCTCTTTCTGGTGAATATAATTTCTCTACCTGTCCATATATGTTAACTGGCAAGTGAATAGAACACTACAGTCAAAATTTTCTAAACTGTTCTTGAAAACTTTCTTTAATTTAGTACCAAAAAGTACCACATTTAATCACAATTTGACCTTGGCCTTAACTTGTAAGGGCAATCCACATTTCTTGCATGAAACATAAAGTCACTAATAGTCACCACTTCTTCAGTTTCAAATCAGCCAGCATTTAAGCACACAACGCATATGCAAAGCTTGAAGTGTCATGTGTGTACACAGTGCTGTCTGTCATATATTGTTACCGCGGCATGATCAAACAAAACCCACAATGCACTGCTTGTGTGATAGAGATTTATGGCCTTTTGATGTTTGCCGCGACCAAGATATCCTAGTTTTCTTTTTCTACTTTTGTTGCCAGTGTTCCTGGCAAAGGACAAATTCCATTCTTTTCCTCAAGAATATTCCTATTGTAATTGGGGCAAGGTTATTGATGTTTAGCAGATGGCTCTCAACACTGAAAAGAATGATATAGTTTTGTGCCAGTTAGGAGCAGACCTATTTAAGGTTTGGGACACATCACTGTTAGTAAATACACAGCATGGTGTCCATCAGTATGAATGAATGTATTGAGAAAGATTTGAATGTGTTCACTGGTGGTCATGACAATTGGAAATGTGTTAATTAGCAATAGAAGAAATTTATATTGGGTGTTTGTTAAGTGTACAGAATAATGATGGCATCATTCCACACAAAAATAATTCTTACATAAACAGTATAAGGGGAGCCTAGACCATTTTATTATACAGTATAAGGGGAGCCTAGACCATTTATTATACAGTATAAGGGAGCATAGACCATTTATTATACAGTATAAGGGAAGCCTAGACCATTTATTATACAGTATAAGGGGACTTCAGACCATTTATTATACAGTATAAGGGAGCCTAGACCATTTATTATACAGTATAAGGGAGCCTAGACCATTTATTATACAGTATAAGGGGACTCTATACCATTTAGTATACAGTATAAGGGAGCCTAGACCATTTATTATACAGTATAAGGGGACTTCAGACCATTTATTATACAGTATAAGGGGAGCCTAGACCATTTATTATACAGTATAAGAGGAGCCTAGACCATTTATTATACAGTATAAGGGGAGCCTAGACCATTCATTATACAGTATAAGGCACTCTAGACCATTTATTATACAGTATAAGGGAGCATAGACCATTCATTATACAGTATAAGGGGAGCCTAGACCATTTATTATTTTTGTTTGAAGTAACTCTATCTACCCAACAAAATTGCTACCTACTCAAATATTTTTCTTTAGTTTATCTAAAATGATAGCGCTTAAGTGTATAAAATATATGAAAAAACTTAAATTCAAATGCCCCCAAACGAATTTTGCATACCTTCCGACTAACTTTTTCAGATTAAGATGGGTTATTCCAAACCACAGACAGGAATATTGAATTTAAATGGCCCAAAAAAAAAAAAAAAAAAAAATTGCCTACCTTCAGACTGATTTTTTCAGATTAAGATGGGTTATTGCAAAGGGGGCACTTTCCCCCTCACTTTTTTCAAATTTGTATATTTTGTATAGTGAATTTTTGCATCTTAGCATGATTTTGTGGTTTCTTCCCCCTCTCCCACTTTTGACGTTGCCCTTCCCCACAACTTTCAGTCGGCAAATCCTGCCCATGTTCCAAACAAACAATTTTTTAAGCCTGGCTATATGCAGACTTTTAAGGAATATTGACATGCTTTATAGAATGTTAACATAAGGTTTTGACAGGGTTGTAGGAAACATTTGCAATTCTGGTTTTGGTATACTTATGAACAGCTAAAATATGCAGGAAAAACTTTTAAAAAGCAAAGCAGAACATTTTTTCCTTCTTTACCCCCTCCTCCCCCTCCCTCCTCCCTATAGATGGGATTTGCCAACCAAAAGCGGGTGAAGTGTAGTAATCAATTAAAACTTATGTAGGCCTAATCTACATTTACAATTTTGGTTTGTGTTGAAAGAAAATATTGAATGATATTCTTGGTATTAGAGACATTTTGACCGCTCAAACTTCAGGTGGGTAAAACTCCCAAAGACAGCGGGATGTCAAAATCATGCTTAGAAATTGTCATTTGACAATTTTTTGACATTTGTTTAATATTACAATTAAAGATGATCGGCAAGGAAATTTGTAAACAGGAGAATTCTTTTGTGGATTTGAAATTTGCTTCTGAAGTCCTCTTTCTTTCAGCCCAGTACTAGCTTGTCTTATGATGTATCATCTGCTCCCATTTTGTCTACAAATTAATATCCTGCATACATCCATATGAACTAAGACTGCTGCTCCCTGCCTGTCATTTCCTGATGTGTATGTGGTTTTGAAGCTGAAATATTGGGGTCAATTTACGCTAATTATGTGAAGTATGTCATTTTTTGTAAGTAAAAAGGAAAATAATTGTATAGGCTTATACTGTACCTGGACATGCATGCACCAACCAGTCATTTTACTCAGGCATGATACTGACATGCTTACATCAGGGAGCATGGCAACTCCCTGCTTACATACAGTACATGTACTATAGGGGTACATTTTGATGGAGTGAGATTTTCTGTTTGTTGCTGAAAGCCTTTGTATCAAGTAAAGTATGCTTATTTACGTAGATATTGTATCAAGTAAAGTATGCTTATTTACGTAGATATTGTATCAAGTAAAGTATGCTTATTTACGTAGATAAACTAAGATGTAAAGCAATTGCACAGTTCCAATATCTGGAAGTAATATTCTGATACATATACAACAAGAATACCCAGTTTGAGTAGCCAGATGGAAAAGATTTTATGTGGTGTACTGTCTATGCAGAAGCGTCTTAAATAAGTTAGGCACATATAAGGTAAGTTAGAATAAGTTTGATATATAGACAGGAAAATATGGGATGTTGGGATCAAATCCCCCATCCTCCAAGGCTCCAATATTTTTCCAGGCCATTATGTCGATCACAGTCACTAAGTTTGATCTGGAAGGATTAGAGTATAATGCCAACAAAGTACTTGTAAATACTTATTTGTGAATACAATAAAGAAATAAAAATTAGCATTAAACAACCCATTTTGAACATGATGTGTCAATTTGTTTCCCACATGCATATTTTCCCTATTGCTAGACTGCTAGTTCTGGCTATGTACCTCCTGTTCTGCATCTTCTTTTTAACCCTCCTTTGAGGATTGCCTTATTATATTTCTGGTTTGGAATGTAGAAAATCCTGTAATAATTATATTTACAATTAGAAAAAGACACAAATTGGCAGTTTTAAATGCCAGGGGTAGTAAATTAAATCTACAGCTATATCAAATTTCTATTCAAGGACCTTTTGGAAAGTTCATGAAAAATTCATCAAGGCAGAGTTTGCATTGCTCTCAATCAAGTGTTAACAAACATGCAGAGAATTTACTTTATGGAATATCATGGGGCTGGAAGGTTGTAGTTAATTACAATTAACTTCCGTGTGTAGAGGCTTAAATTTTGGCTGGTTTTGGAGATAAATTATAATGATACACTTTTAAGGTCTGGTTTAAATGAAGTGGATACAGTACCTTTCATGACTTAAAATAATATTAATAATGATAATAATAATAATAATAATAAATAATGATGATGATGATGATGATGATGATGATGATGAATAATAATAATGATGATGAATATGATGAACAATGAATGATAATGATGATGATGAATGATGATGATGATGATGATGATAATGATGAATAATGATAAGGTACTTCTTATTCTTACCAAATTTTCTACAATTATTAGTGAATTTTGGTGTGAGAGTTGTTAGCCTGTCTTATATGCAGATGACTTTTTGATGAATGTCTTCCAGATGCAAATGATTTTGCATACATTTATGTTAAAAACCTTGCTAAGCTGTTAGTTGAACAAAATGTGATATTTTCCAAATTAGAGTATTGTTCTACTTATGCTCTTTTAATTATATGATTTTTTTTTTTTTAAATGCATCTCTATGTATACCTTGAAAATTTAGACTTTAAATACTGACTTTAAATACTAATGGATTTGAGTTTTTAATTATCAATAATCGTAACTATTTTAGAGCTTCCATGGGGAGAATATTATGTATCAGTTTGTGAATGGTTTAAGTGGACTGAGAGTTGAGTCAAAAGAAAATAATTGTAATTGATCTCTTTTGATTATATTGACTTTCTTCCAGTGACCACAAAGGGTGCGGTAAACATTGTCAATCCAAGCAGTTCTTGAATGAAGGATTTAAAGTGTTAAGGTGTGTCCTTGTATGGGTAGATCAATAGAGATGAAGGTTATTAGCAACAGGTAACTGTTGACACACAAAATTGATGATGTTGAAGTGTGAAGTTGGTCGATTCGGTTGAGAAAATACGAGGATGAGTTTATGAGCGTGTTTCTAATTTGCATGGTAGATCAGAAGGTTTATGCTACATCAGCATTTCCAAAGATTAAAGTATGAGAAGTTGATACAAGCAGGGTCCTATATACATGTATTATGGTACTTTTTATTGTGTAGGGGGAGGACTGGGGGAATGTTCACTCTGACCTCATAAATCAAAAGAGCTATAGATCGTTTTTGTAATTGAGCCTGTAATTGCCATAGAGCCAATATAAAATTGAGAAAGCTAGATTACAATTGCTAACTGACAGATATATATCAGTGCAGATTGCAAAAAAAAAAAAAAATGCCTTAAATTTTTTTTAATTCATTTTCATGAAACTGTTATAAAATAATCAATACTGAACATTAATAGTCCTTTATCTATCAGATAATAAATGCATATGAACATGAATATTCACAGTCCCTGAGTGGTCCATTAAATTTTTCAAAAGTTCCAAGTTTGATTTACAGTCTTGTGTACCCTTTTTGTATCCCCTTAGGCAAAATATTTAAGAGAAATGTTCTTAATGTCGGCAACTGTTGCCTGAATAAATCATAGCACTGCATTGGATGATGGTGCAAAGTTTGAATTCAATGTACAGTAGTCTACCTTATCAATTTAGTTATTGGTTGGAAAGATATGGTGTACAGGATGATATATTCGGCATTTCCTTTGATGTATCCATGGGTAAACAATGGCATGAATCAAAAGTGTGATATGCTTTGTGCTGCCTGGTCTGATTCTCTGTTACAGTTTCTGAAAGCTTGTATTTGTGCAGTAGAGGGGGGAAATGATGGTTTCCATGGCAAAATCTACCCATACAATTATTAATGCATAATTTTGACAGTTGTTGGTCATATTTTATCTGGAAATTGTAAACGTGTTTGATATATTTTTGTTTTGTTGGTTGCTGTACTGTACCTGAAAAGCATACAACTTACATGTATTTGTTCTCATTCTAATAAGCATGAAGTGAAGGGCATCCCCAGAAATGAAATTTGGTTTATTTTAATTTAGGATTTTTCAAAGTCACTAACTATACATAGAGGCATATACTGAGCTCCATTGCAAATACAGATTCACATATACAGAAGTTTCAAATTATTGCTAGAGTGTAGTGTCATTGCTGCCAAGGCATGGGAGATTTAATCTCCATCTCCCTTCCCTCTTGAATGACTGGTCCCACTTGCCCCATGTCATTTATGACCTTAAGGATGGAATGCAATTTGATTATTGTTAATCCAGCTGATTAAATGCTAAATGGGGTATTTGTTCATACTGGATGCACTGAGCTAGGGGCTAACAACTTATGCATCATTTGATATTCTTAATCCTATGGATTAACAATAAACAAATATATTTTTATCCTTTAATTTACTGGTGTTGTATATATTCAAGCAGGAAGCAGCCATAATTCAAGTCATTAATTTTTTAATCCTTATGCTCCTCAGCAAGCTTATTGGAAATAAAAACCATAAGGTCATCTTAGTATGGATCCATCCATAAGGTCATCTTAGGTCATCTAAGTATGGATCCATCCATAAGGTCATCTAAGTATGGATCCATCCATAAGGTCATCTTAGTATGGATCCATCCATAAGGTCATCTTATTATGGATCCATCCATAAGGTCATCTTAGTATGGATCCATCCATAAGGTCATCTTAGTATGGATCCATCCATAAGGTCATCCTAGTATGGATCCATCCATAAGGTCATCTTAGTATGGATCCATCCATAAGGTCATCTTAGTATGGATCCATCCATAAGGTCATCTTAGTATGGATCCATTTATAAGGTCATCTTAGTATGGATCCATCCATAAGGTCATCTTAGTATGGAGTATCCATATGCCCCTATATCTCTCATTAAAATTTAAAATGTCTGGAAATCTACAAACTGACATTTTTCTACTGTAACAACTAGTTTCATATCTTGAAGATATACAGCTGGGTGATCTTACAGCTTCCTGGTTTTAAAAATGATAGTTTCCATTCTCCCCTGATGGGTCAGTCAAACCCCAGGGATTGCTGTCAGGGGGCATCACCTGTAAAGGTCAAGGGCAATGTCAAGAAGTAGGACATCTTCAGGACTACCAGTCTCTGATCCATGCTATAGGTAGCACAGTACTAATTAGGTATTACTGCGCCAGCCCAAAATGACAACCCCGAGAGAAAAGGCTAATGTAATAAAAATAATTTTGAGAGGTCCCATTTCATGGGATAGAAAGCTGAGAAGTTAAAAATTTGAGGAATGGTAGAGAATGGATAGATCTTGACTGCGTATCCAAACTTGACAAGATCTGTTTTAGAAATAGTTTTATGGGGAACTATTTTACCATGGAACAATAACAAATTTGAGTCATTTGGTGAGGGTGTACAACACCTCTTTACTTTCAGCCTAAAAAATGAGAAAAACCTTAAGCAACCCCTATTGAACTTGAACTTGACTCTTTCATCATAGGCTTCAATGGTACAAATAATAAGTTCCGTGCTACCTGCATATCAGTCTTGGGTTAAATGTAATATTTCTCATAAATATTTTATTTTAAACATATTCGGTTTTTTTTGCATTTTTGGTTTTTTTCTTTAATTTTTGTAACTGTATGACATCTGAACAAGGTTATCATTTCTTGATTCACATAATCTGCACTGTTTCCATGGTATTCCTGGAAGACTTCTCTGATGCTTATACAAAATTAGGTCTTAAGAATTTGTTCAAATCTGGTATAAATTAATGTTAGTTTTAGTATTTTGTAACAATTGATTATCTTGAATATAGTCAGCTGTGTGATCTTACAACTTCCTGGTTTTATAAATGATAGTTTCCATTCTCCCTGATGGGTTGGCCAAGCCCCAAGCGTTGCAGTCAGGAGGGGTGGGGGGTATCACCTGTAAAGGTGAAGGGCAACATTAAAGTAGGGCATCTTCAGGACAACCAGTCTCTGGTCCATGCACATCAATTAGTCTTGGGTTTAATGCGTATTTCCCAATAATATTTTATCTTGATCATATTTTTTTTCCTTCAATTTTTGTAATACTCTATCATACTGATCAGGACAGTGTGACATGTTCTGCAGTGTATGCATAACCAAAGACGGTTACATTTTCTTTATGCGCATAAGCTGCACTGTGAACATTTTGTTATGATTCTAATGTTTTCTGAACATTTTAAGTCTTTGAATATTTTTTGATTTTAATTCAAATGTTGTGTTTTGAAGAAAAAAAAGTTTTATAAACAAAACTATAGGAGCAATTTTAGGAACACATTTTTAAATACCTCCTTTACTTTTATTGTTCTTGTCACTTTCAGTCATGAAAAGAAAACAATTTTCAGGACCATAAATATGCTCCGTAGTATAGTAGTGTCAGGGGTCATGCCTTCAAATTCAATAACAATGAAAGTCACTTGTATAGAAAGTTGATTGAAAAATAACTATTTACACCCTGTCCAAAAATAACTATTTACACCCTGTCCAAAAATAACTGTTTACACCCTGTCCAAAAATAACTATTTACACCCTGTCCAAAAATAACTATTTACACCCTGTCCAAAAATAACTATTTACACCCTGTCCAAAAATAAGTATTTACACCCTGTCCAAAAATAAGTATTTACACCCTGTCCAAAAATAACTATTTACACCCTGTCCAAAAATAAGTATTTACACCCTGTCCAAAAATATTGCCTCCTTACTCAGTAAAAACCATTCTATATCGATCATCTGCTTGCACTAAATTATGAAGTGCAAAATTTACTCAGTGGGGACCAGTAAAAGGTTAATTTTCCTTTTTTATATTCCTTTTTCACAGGCGAAGAGTGCCATTGAGAGAGGGGCTACAGCTGTCATCTTCGATATCACAGATGATCACACGGCCAGGAAGAATGTGAGTTGACCACTGTGTTCCCAGTTTTAAATCTGAACATGGAGTCCCAAATAGTATCTCCATGATCTGAATTAATGGGGTATGGGTTTTAGAAATTAAAGTGGTATAGATGTGGTATGAGTATCTGAATTGATCAATGCGTGCTGCCATTTTTACAATTTTTAAGAAATATAAGTGGGATAATTGTGGTATGGTTCTTCAAGTTTTTACTTCATCATCAATTGTAAGAAAAACTTTTTCAACAGTCTCCACTTTTATAAGGAGGCCATAAATACGCTGCTGATCTAGATGTTCTTATTAGTTTAGGCCAGTGGCACTGCCAGAACCATTTTTAGGAGGGGAGGAGGGGGCACAAATTAAATTGTATGTAGAAGTATGTACCGCGTATCGCATGTCCCACGACTTCTTCAAAATCCCCTCTCACCAAAACTTAGTCTGCAATGTCAATTTAAGACCATTTTGAATTTGGCACATGTGCCCCCACATGCCCACCCATGCCAGCCCATGCCTAAGCCAGTGCACTGGCTTAGGCTTGTATGTAACTGATCACTGTTTTAAACTGAATTTCAGTACTTTGTTTTATGACAGCTTATCTCCCATCTCACTTAATGAAAGGTAAATTGCCATCATCATCTAAATATATATGTACAGTGTGTTATAGCAGAAATAAAGGGGGAGGTTGAAGATCTGCTGAGTTTATGTAAGCAGGACCATTATTTCTCTGGGGGTAAAGGACTTTGTTTTTGTTAGATGTTGTTACCCACTTCACAGAGGAAAATTACAGCTCTGTACCTGGTGTTCGGGCCCCTAGCTCCTCTCTTTAAACTCTTTCTTTAACGTTACTTAAGAAAACATGAAATTCAAAAAATTACAATGCAGAAGATTTTTGTAATGGTCTTTAATTTCACATGTCGCTTTCAAATTTAAGACATACTTCCTATTCATGCTTAAACTTGTAACTACTTTGTGAGAACATTTGATCTTAGCTTGTTGTATTCCAAAAGATAAATTCAAAATTTGTTTTGCGTTACATCCCGTTCAGGAGAAGTACTCAGTATAAACTCTCTCTCACCTCATACTTGAAAAATATAGTTTTGAAATGACACCGGTGATCACACATGGATGTGGAGGTGTCCCTAACGTGCAATTATCATCTCTTTCATACCACTGCTGTATGCCTGAAATCAATTGTGTTTTTCATCAAAGAGCAAATGCTCATTTTAGCCAAGCCAAGTGCGGGGAGTTTTGATTGATTATGTTGGAAATTTCTCATAATGAAATTCTGGAGACATGCAGTAAATGTTTCTTTGAGCAGCTAGGTCACATTCTCCGATTTTTAAGTAGTTTCTGTTTCATGTTAAGTGCTGATATGTTTTTGGGATGTAATGGTTTGATTGTGTTAATGTGGGTCAAAATGCATAATGTTTCATGCAGCAGCAAGGTACTTGATATGATTACGATCGCATGCATTTTCACTTTAGTCAAGATTTTTGGGGTATGTAGCATCATATCTGGGTCTTAAACATATGTGAGAGAGAAATTCATAATCTTGTCAAATGTATATTGATTTCATGGACTTACATTTCTAGGTCATTGTAACGAAAGTTTTTTTAAATGAATTGTCCCTCATCAGTAATATATAGTTCTGTTGAACTCTGAGATTTACATCTAGTCTGTCTTATTGGGTCATGCAAAACAATGGAATCAGAAACAGCCTGAAGATAGAGGTTAAGCGAGTCGACGAGATCAAAAGTACGATAAAAAAAACGCCAAAGATAATGTCCAGACATTTAATGATATTTAATTCCAATGTTGCGGATAAGCAATTCAGACAGAGCTGCTCAAAGATCACGTGTTAAGTAACTACAATGATACAACTGAAACTTTTAAATCCAGCGGCTGCTTTTATAAGCACCACTGGTAAACAAACCCAGTACCCGACGCTATGCAGGCAAACACGCTGGCATTCAATGCATTAATCAAAACCCAACGACTTAGCCAAAACAAATCTAAAGATACAATTGATTAAAAATTTTAATGATGAGAAAACTGGTGAGTTTCTTACATAGAAAGTCACCTTATTTAATTATAAGAAAACAAATTATCTCGTTACAGTCCTTAAAATATTCTTTGTTAGCTGTAACATACTGTACCTTGCTCAAGAAAGTTGGGTCGGTATGTAGGTAGAATTTTTTTTTCATACTCAAGTTAAACGTTCCTGTATACCTTTTATACAAACACAGACACACATGCATCCACCCACCCACACACACACACACACACACAAACACTTATACGTGCTTCACATGATGATCAAGGACCTTGACATCGACTATCCATTGTGGATAGATAATACTCAATGATACAGACCAATAATGAAGTAGTGGAACTGGAACAATTGTTGTTTTATCATCGTTAGTTGCTTGTAGGGTAAGAGGCTTAAAAAGTAAACAAAAATACAGTCAATTATCTTTTTTAATACATGAAACAAAATTTAAAGTTTTGCTAAGCAACTAAGGACCCTGGACAAGGTCTGATACATCTATTCATCTAAGGACTTCTGTGTGTGTTAAATAATTTTCAGTTGTATTAAATAACTAAGGACACACAGCGAATCAACAGGTTACTGTGTTAAGAAATTGTGCCGCTATCCATTTAAAAAATAAATCAGTGTGGAATTTTTAGCACTCTAACGATAGTGTGAAATTAGATGTCAGATTTAACCGGACATGTGTAAAACTTCTCAAGAGCCATCTTAAATGAAAGATTTTATTATTTACAGCAAAAACGTTTAAGGACAAATGTTTAGGTCCTCAAACACAATCTGAGTCCTTAAACGATTGGTGTGTTGTCAGATCAAGGTCCTAAAATGAATATCAAAGCAACGCACATACATACACCCACTCCCCCCCCCACACACACACACACAAACTTTTAAGACTAAAGGGAAAACAGAACTCAGTAGGGACTAGGTATTTTGGGGGTTGGTAGGTTCACAGTAAACAAACAATTTTGTAAGCAAGGACATACTTTCACATATTACGAAGCTACTGATTCTCAATAATAAAACAAATCTATACCAAAGAACTAAGAACTGAGTAGTTTTTTTTTCTGAATAGTTTTCTTTTTTCAGCATAAAGGTACATTTTTTGTATTTCACCATTTAGGCCTAAGAACCTTTGGAAATGTGTATCATGAATTGATTGAATGCATACAATTAAGTGTTATAATAGGAGACAGACCTTCCAAGTGCCACCTAGGGCCTTCACTGGCTGAACCATAAGCAAACCAACAATGTAAATTACAAATGAACCAATTACATCACAAAGATAACCAAACACATTTCAATAGTATGGTTTTCTTTTCATGGTAACCTTTTTCATCTTTAAAGACCAAAATAGCTCCTTACTGGGTTTTTTCTCTCCTTAATGGTGGGAGAGCTCTAATTATTTCTCCCATCATGTCAGACTAAAAGGTTTTTTTTATATATTTTTCAAATAACCACCCATTAACAGAAGGAAATCACTTTGTTTGGTGGTACAGTAACTACGTTCTTTCAAGTCTCACTGTGGATACTGTATGTGTACTGCTTTTTCGTAAAAATGTGATGCTTCATTGCCAATTATCATTTTAGCAATGAATTAAATCAACAATATATAATTTACCATTTCTGATTGGTCAGAAAGTTTTATGCACTTAAACCACTACGGAAATGACATCACTAGTGGAATATACAGCATCAGATTTATTGGTCATGTATCAAGCAATCTTCTTCGGACAAAATTCTTTTTTTATGACTTTCACAATCAAAAAAGTTATTTATTTGGAATTACCTATAGGCCATATTTTCTGTCTCAGAAATATTTATTTCATATTATCAGTTTCTGTCATTTGAATGATTAATGAAATTTATAAAATCTTTTTATCTCTCAAAAACATTCTGATAATTTTGAATATTTACTGAGATATTGATATCCCTTAAGGGTTAACAGTTGGTGCCTTTGCTTGACTTCTTGAAAGAAAACACTGAGGGGTCAAGTCTGACCCTAGAGAGACTTTTTTTTTTCTTCTGACCATTTATAAAGGTCATGGTCACTACTGCCCTGTTCAAAGGAATGTTTTACCTTTTTGTAGTATTTTACAAATCATGCATTGATTGTCGTTCAGTGCATAATAGGTTAAAATATCTGTTTTATGAAGATTTTGTTGTTTGTAAAGGTCATACAAAGCTACTGTGTACAATTTATATTGGATGATGTACAGTAAATTGGAGTATAAAGTTATAATATCCAGGAAGGGGGGGGGGGGGAAGGGGGCACTTCATACTAAAAGTGGTAGGGGTGTGCGGCCCAGCAACCAAAAAACATACCTGCAGTATGACAGATTTTTTGGTAACTGCAGTATGAAATTATACAATTCCGATACCGCAGTATGGAAGAAGTTAATTTTTATACCTGCAGTATGAGTATTCAACGAAAATATTACAAAAATGGACCAGCAGCATAGGCGTACGGAATGGAGGAGGGGGGGGGGGGAAGAGGGGGCGGGCAGGGGGAAATTTTTGGAACCCAATGGGTATCAAAATTCGGGCAAAATTGTCTTAAAAAAAACTGACTTAAATATTTTCTGAATAAAATATTAAAAAAATAAAGATATAAATATGATCTTTAAAAGCTTTCAGTTCAGTTGTTTACAAGCAGATGATTTGGCATTATGGCAACTTGAAATGTGGATTTTATGAGTATATTTATGAAGTGTGTAAAATTAGGGTAAGATTGGAGGATTTGGGCAAAAATTGTTCGGTCCTCCAAAAATGAAACTGTCTCGTATGCCTATGACCAGCAGTACAATATAAACACAGTAAAACCTAATTTTTTGGGACCTGCATTACGAAAATGATAAAAAAAAAAGGGCACTTGCTCGGCCGGCCTGGGGTATATATGTGCATAAGTTTGTTAACTTTCCTAAGTTGGCTATTTATATATATATCGAAGCAGAATGTCTGGACATGGAATGACCTTGTAAGAAGAAAAGTCCCTTCATATCTGTTGAAAATGATATAAAATCATAATTTTGTCCATACCGAAACATCAAGTTATTGCATAGTTTTGTATACGGGCTAAACGGATCCCTCCCCTCACCCTATAATTTTACCAGGAAAAACTTTCACAACAACCAGCTCTTCACTAGGCCTGTCACGATATCATTTTTTCCATGATATCAAAAATACCCCAACCAACATATTCTTAATGCCAATTTCACATGTAAAAGTGCATAAAAGAAACATAATTTCAGTCATTTTAAATGAATGAGATTTTTGTTCATAGTATTTAAAAGCAATGTGATTATGTATGCTTCCTTTCCTTAGATCTGATATTTATGGAAGAATCAAGATATGCAAAGTTGAAAACCCAAGCAGTTTTCCAAAATTACTGATCATTAAATGTAGATGCAGCGATATGGTGATATTGCATCATTTTAATTTTGATTTAATTTACTTTTGATTTGAACCATGTTAACCTCTCTGACACCTTGCTGTAATCAGGTCAAACTTAATTTTGCATAGATATATGAAAGATGGGTACAAAACCCTTGCTGTAATCAGGTCAAACTGAATGTTGCATGAATATATGAAGGATGGGTACACAAAAATGAGTTTGCTTTGCTTTCTTACTGTAAGCTTATCAAGATCTTTTATCTGAAGCTTGCAGTAGCCTTTAATAGTATGTGAAGGGCTTATAGTGAGTGTTGTAGTGATGAGCCTTTAAGGCTCAGGTACCATTATGTAAATATTCAGCATTCAATAAACCTTACCCAAATATCCTGATATATGTAATTTTCTTCTCTTTATTGTATAAAAATAGAAGAAAAAAAAAAAGATTATTGTAGAGCTGCAATCTCTGATATAGAGATCCAATCCTAAGTATGAAGCATGATCATCAAATTACATAAGGTTCTTCCCATTTACCAAAAATCTTTATGAACTTAAATCGAACATACAGCACTTCCCATCTTTTTGTAAAATCTTAGTTCTTGACACGTTCTTGATAATCAAGTTACCAAAAATACATGGCTTTGATTACTTAACATCTGTAGTTTAGGATTTTGTGTGGGACACAGTGCTATACTTTAATCAGGGATATTTTCTGTACTCGGAAACATACTTCAAATCAATACTAGTAAGATTTGTATCCCTTGTTGGACCAAGACCGGAAAGGGCACCTGCGTTTCATTCAATTTTGGTGGGACAATGGTTAAAGAGTCCACTGAACTTGAATATCATCAAAGTATCCCAATGATTCATTAGTAGCAGATTGACCATTTTTTAGCTGAGTAAAATTTCATTCAAGAAGAAAGTATGTACATTTTCAAAGCTAACTCATTCTCTCTTAGTGTCCATTATTTTTCAGGTTTTGGTTCTATGTTACAGAATGTGGCCCTTGAAAATTTGGGTCTAAAATTGACATTTTTGAATAAAGTCTGAAGACTTTTATCCAAAAGTGCAGAATTTTGGGTCAATATTAAAGATTTTGGGGCCAAAATGGGATAATATTTGGTACAAACTGTAAAAGGTTTGGTCCAAAATTAACAATAATTTGATATGATTGCAAAAAATGGCACACATGGTTCATTTGATATTTCAGTTAATTATATTTATGGCTTCGACAGAATTTTGGGAGGTGAGGGGGATGCTAAGCCCCAATAGACACGTCACTGCTTTCTTTATTACTATCTATCCAAAAAAATTAAGTGCCACGACAGCCCATTTTAAAGGGGTTCTTGTTAATCCTATGTTGCTATTGAAGCAGCAAATTAAGCTGACTCTTACAGAGATATTATTAAACTCTGTAAACTAGTTTTATTTCTAACATTCCACAAGAGGATAATGGCTGATTTAATCTTAACTGTTGCCAGGATGTTATCTGGATCAGAATAATAAACTCTGTAAACAGAATTTACTTGTCTTCAAATAATTTAAAGATGTATGAATTGTCCTTAATGTAGTATGATTGCTCAAATTAAGAAGAGAACACATAGTTGCAGGCATAGATTATGCAGCAGGCATAGATTATGCAGCAGGCATAGATTATGCAGCAGGCATAGATTATGCAGCAGGCATAGATTATGCAGCAGGCATATATTATGCAGCAGGCATAGATTATGCAGCAGGCATAGATTATGCAGCAGGCATAGATTATGCAGCAGGCATAGATTATGCAGCAGGCATAGATTATGCAGCAGGCATAGATTTTGCAGCAGGCATAGATTATGCAGCAGGCATAGATTTTGCAGCAGGCATAGATTATGCAGCAGGCATAGATTATGCAGCAGGCATATATTATGCAGCAGGCATAGATTATGCAGCAGGCATAGATTATGCAGCAGGCATAGATTATGCAGCAGGCATATATTTTGCAGCAGGCATATATTTTGCAGCAGGCATAGATTATGCAGCAGGCATAGATTATGCAGCAGGCATAGATTATGCAGCAGGCATAGATTATGCAGCAGGCATAGATTATGCAGCAGGCATAGATTATGCAGCAGGCATAGATTATGCAGCAGGCATAGATTATGCAGCAGGCATAGATTATGCAGCAGGCATAGATTATGCAGCAGGCATAGATTATGCAGCAGGCATAGATTATGCAGCAGCAGGCATAGATTATGCAGCAGGCATAGATTATGCAGCAGGCATAGATTATGCAGCAGGCATAGATTATGCAGCAGGCATAGATTATGCAGCAGGCATAGATTATGCAGCAGGTATAGATTATGCAGCAGGCATAGATTATGCAGCAGGTATGAATATTATTCATTGCTGTAGACTCAGCCAGAAAGTTTGTCACTGATACTCCAAATTCCCTTATTTTGATGTTTTTGCTCAATTTCACACAAGGAGGTCGCGCAGACTTTTGCCAGATGAGCATAGCACCTCTCCTACTGGCTACGGGCTTGTGTAGACTTTGATATAATTTTTATTTATCTCTTTTAAATTTGCTTTTTAATTTGCTTTTTAATTTGCTTTGAATGTCACCACTATCATTATTTGATTCATACCAAGTATTATGCTTGCTCGGTTTTAGGTTCAATGTTTTATAATTTCTGTAATTTTTGCTTTTTATATATATAACCAGGGAGTTGTTATTTAGATACAACAGAGCCTTGTGGAAGACCAGCACTGTTGCTGAACAGGTCACCCTGTATAAATATGTGAAAGAAATCAATATTGTCCATTACATGGTTACTTTAATTGGCCCATTAGATGCGCCGTTGAAATTAAATTTGATGCCAAATGTATATGGGAGTGATTAACAACATTATTTCACACATTAGTGTTCCTAGCATGCCTAATGTTGTGTGGAATTCTGAAGATGTGTTTTTTGAACTTTAATTAAACCTTAAGTTAAGATATGACTTTTATTGATAGGTAACCAAGGATATATTTACAGCCCCTGTGGGTGTACCATGTCATTGTAGTATACTAAGAATGAGATACTTGGTTAGTTGTAATGGGAAATGAAGAATCTGGTTCTTACAAATTGCTTGGGGAGGAGGGCGTGATTGATAGAGGAAGAGAACCTCATGCCGAGGTTTTTGAAAGAGATAATTTATGTTAAGTGTCTCCTGTTCTCATCATTAAAGGTTATTCACAGGAGAATATGGAATAAACCGCACCTGCTCTGACTTATCACATTTGAAAAGATGCGTATCTTACTTTGAATTTTAAAATAGAGTATGCGGGAGAGAATCTAAAATAAGGAACAAAAAGGTTCCTTAAATTAGGAACTTTTCGTTACATGAACATTGCTAGTTTGTGATATTTCCCATGATGCTTTGCCTTACATTTAAGCCTTATGCAGTGTTAAAAACTTTAAGTACCTCTGCTGATTTTTTTCTTTGTCCTGTAAAACTTAAAACTCGGTGATAAACCTTCATTACTTTCATGGCTAAATATCCACTCCCTTTTTATTATGTTTACCATGCCATTTTTGAAATATGAGAAAAATGAAGGAAAAAGCTAGGCTTTTAGATGCAAATTACACATCTCAAAATCTTACAATATTGACAAAATGGTCTCTGAGCACTTAATCTTTCTGTACATTTTTATTATAAGATATGAACAAAACGGCTGCAGGACATCTATTATCTCAGGTGTTTTACAGATTCCTTAAAATAGGACCTCTCCCAGACTGTCTTATAGTGTCATGATGATAGCATTATAATTTGTTCAAACATGTCATTCAGAATTTTCATATGATTTTTGGAGGCAATAAATTCTGCTCACAAAAAGTTGTAAGACTACATTTTGGAATTTGACCATGACAATGACAACAATTTATTTCAGCTTTGATACATCAACATCAAAAACATAAGCAAAATAATTTATGCATACATAACAAAATAAATAAACATAACTGGAAAAGCAGGGAAAAAGAAGTATAAAACTTATTAATTAATTCCTCCAAATCAATTCACATGCAAAATCTCAAATCAATATTAGAATGGCTAGAAAGAATAGAGAAAGAGACAAAATAAATAAATAAATAAAGCAAAAATCAAACATCTACAGTGATACAAAACTATTAGGTTAGGTTTGGCAATTTGCTAAGTGAGATTTAATTAATTTTTCCTTATACATTTTTCTGAACATGTTAATGTTATTACAGTTAGTAATGTTTTCATAAGATGTATTCCAAAGTTTAACCCCAGTGATAGAAAAGCAGTGCTGCTTTTTGGTTGTTCGGACATATTTCTGTTTAAATTTATTCTTATATTTTGTATATAACTGTAATTTGTAGCGTTTATCAAAAAATATGATTGAAGATTACATGGCCATGACATTGAAAAGCCTTATACATAAAAATTGCAGTTTTAAGTTCAATAATCTGAAACCAAGTCAATATTCTCATGCTATAAATAATTCAGAAGCGTGATCAAGAAAATTTGTCTTAAAAACAATTCTGATAGCTCTTTTTTGTTTTAAGAATAAGGGAAATATATTTGAATAATATGTATTACCCCAGACCTCAGCACGATACAAAATATATGGTAGGAAAAGAGTGCAGTATAAAGTACGAAGACCTTCCCTATTTAATAAATACCTGGCACGATGAAGTACTGCTATACTCTTAGATACTTACTTGACCAATGTATTTATAATCAAACACCTTACCAAACAAAACAGTGACTTGGCACTTACAGTCAGAACTTAAGAAAAACAACAAGGGAAAATCACATCAACATGGACAAGGGATTGTAAATAGTTCATAAGAAATATGGGCACACCAGAGGTAGCTAGAATATATCTTATCAAAAGTGAGTCTGATTTAAAAAAACTGCATCTCCATGGGTAAAAGTATCCATGCCATTTCTATTGAAATTTTGGAAATCAATATTATTTCTGTTATGGTGTATGATATTTATAAGACAATACATAATGATTAATGGGTCCTGCAGACTTTTTCCCATGTAGTATATGTTACAATATTGTTTTGGATGATGCTATAGATTGCACGCTTTGTTTGTTATGGGTCCATCCATCGTAAGTGCGCTGGACTATCAAAGAACCAACTTAAAAGTCCTTGGTAGAAGTAACACCAATAGGTTTTGTAAAAATTGTGTAGAAGCATTTCCATTTAACAGCTTAAATGACGATGAATTCTTTTGTTTGAATTCTGGTATTGATATGCGTGTAGATCTATTTGAATTATACAATGAGTGTTCTGCTTTAAACTTTGAAATTTTTATTATGATAATCACCACAATTAGGATTTTAATAATGACATTGACCCCGGACAATAATTTTTATAGCAGTGTTAACATAGACTGCAAGTATTATACTTGCACTCACTTCCATAATGTAGTGAAAGATGAGCAAGGTCTATCTTTGGTACATTTTAATTGCAGAAGCCTCTGTACTAATATTAGGAAATTAGATGATTATTTAACAGATTTTGGGTTTAAATTTGATATAAGTGAAACTTGGTTTGATTTACCGTATTTTCTCTAATAAACGCTCCCGAGGCGTTGCATTTGGAAAACAGGGGGGGGGCGTTTATTCGAGGGTAAAGTAGAAGAAAAAAATGTAACTTACAAAAGAACGGCAATTTCTTTTAGGCCTATGCTATTAGTTTCTTCAAGCGGTTTTTGTGTTTTTAGCATTATTGTGCATGGATTATTAATGGAATATATTCTTTGCATATTTTCCATTTGGTTACGTTCGACTTACAGCCTTTTCAAGTCACATTCGTAAGTTAAATGTACGTTGTTACATCCTGAAAGTATGAAAAATGACGGGAGGGTGGGGGGTAATTAGAGGGGGCGTTTATTAGAGAAAATACGGTATGTGACAATTCTGCTTTGTTTTAAGTACCAGGTTCATGAAATTTGTCGCCAAGACCGCATTAATAGGAGAGGTGGTGGTTTAGCCATATACATAAGGATATTAAGTTTAAGGTTTAAGATAATTTAACTAATGTGGTAGAAAATAATCTTGAATGTATCTCAGTGGAGTTATCATATCTGCACAAGAAAACAGTTGTCATCAGCTGCCTCTATAGGCCCACTGATAGTGATATACAGACCACCATTGATGTAATAGAAAGGATGTATAGACATAAGAAGTCAGATATTTACTTATGTGGTGATTTCAATGTAAATCTGTTGAACTGTGATAAACACAAGGGATCTAGGGACTTCTTAGATTCATTATTTAGTCTGAGCTTCTTCCCAGGTATTGATAGGCCCACCCGAATAACAGGTCACTTAGCTTTCTTAATAGATAACATTTTTACAAATAGTAGTCATACAAAAAGTCTTCTGATAAATGATATTTCTGATCATCTTCCTATTTTTAACATAAGTACTTATGTACAAAGGAAAGAGGGTAAGAAATATTTGTATATGAGACAAAGAGATGAGAAACCTTTATTACTTTTTGAAGAAAAATTAAGGCAGGAGAATTGGGAATGCTGTCTTTGCAGCAAATGATGTCAATGTATCCTACAACCATTTTATCAATACTTACACTAAATTATATGATGATTGTTGTCCAGTTAAGAAAATTTGTATCAGTGATGAAAAAAGGGATAAGCCTTGGCTTAGAGAGGCTTGAAAAATGCATGTAGAAAGAAAAAAAATGTTGGTATATAAACTGTCTGAAGAATGGAACCCATGATAATGAACAAAGGTATAAAAAATATAAAAATAAATTAACTACTGTTCTAAGATACTGTGAGAGGGAATGCTACTCCAAATTACTGGATAATTATTGCAACAACATTAAAGATACATGGACAATTTTGAATGAAATTATTAATGGAAAGAAGGGGCCTTTCTCTGACTTTTCAGATTTGTTTATGCATAATAACAAAATTATTAAAGACAAAAATGCCATTGCAAATGGTTATAATGACTTCTTTGTGAATGTTGGGCCAGACTTATCAGCCAAAATACCAGACATTGACAGTGTTTCCATTTATGATTATCTTGATCAGGCTAATTGTCATTCTTAATTTTTGAAGAATGCAGATGAAGGTGAAATATTAGATATACAGTAGTTGATAATTTAGATAATAAACCTTCAACTGATTGTAATGGTATTAATATGTCAAAGGTTAATAAGGTCATTATTACTATTGCTAAACCTGTAACTTTAATTTGTAACAGATCATTTGTTAATGGAACTTTTCCTGAGGGCATGAAAACTGCTAAGGTTATACCCATTTTTAAGTTTGTTGAAAAAAAAAAAACACCTTCACAAATTATAGGCTAGTTTCTCTTTTGCCACAATTTTCTAAAATTGTAGTAAAACTTTTGATAATAGATTAGACAATTTTATTGACAAACACCATATACTGAGTGAAAGTTAATATGGTTTTAGATCAGGTAGATCTACTTCAATGGCTGTATTAGAAATACTAGAGGAAATTACAACTTTGCTAGACAATAGGAAGACAACTGTTGGTGTTTTTATTGATCTTAAGAAAGCTTTTGACATAATTAACCAAAAGGTAGTAAAGTAGTTACAACACTATGAAATTTGTGGCATTGTGTATAACTGGATTGATAGTTATCTAAGTCATAGGAAACAGTATGTACAGCTAAATGATGTTAATTTTGATCTTTATAGTATAGTTTGTGGTATAGCTCAATCCTTGGACCTAAATTATTCAGTATCTATATTAATGATATATGTAATGTATCAGAAATACTAAAATTTATACTATTTGCGGATGATACAAATATATTTTGTTGTAATAGTGACGTTAAAATGTTATTTAGACAGCTTATCAGTGAATTAGATAAGCTTTCCCAATGGTTTAATGTCAATAAGTTGTCACTCAATGTGAGTAAAACTAATTATATGTTATTCACAAATTATCAATTAAAAACAAATCTATCTGTTACAATTAATGATGCTAATATTGAAAAGGTCCATGTAACAATTATTTTTAGGTGTGTTTAATTGATGATAAGCTTAAAGAGGCGATATCGTCATATGTGCACAATATTTAGAATTCCTTTCAAAGTTTTTGATTGGTTGAAATTTTGCTGCGCGATTCGTTGTCTCGTATTGCAAGGTATATAGTTATTTAAAACGCATTGAAGGTCACCACACTAGATAGCTCAGACAGTTGCGGCGATCGCAAATAACATTCTTTTTTAAATCATGCCGTGAGTTCGAGCCCCTGTAAATCGTTTATTTTGACTTTTGCTTTCATCTTCTTCTTTTTTTCTTAGTAATTTTCATTTGATGACTATCATTGTAGTATTATGATACTAAAATTTCACTTTTGCTTTCTGACAAAAAAGCATTGAAAAAAACAAATAAGTTTCTCGTCACAGTAACGTAATGCGCTGTGTATGTAATTCTGCACACAAAACGTACATGCTAGTGTCTGGCTGTACTGTGTGGTACAAACAGACAGAGGATCAGATCTTGCCTACACAACCAGAAGTGACGTCAAAATATAGTATCCCCTATTTTACGTATTTTAAGACGAGCCTCCCTCTTTAACTGAAAGGACCACATTTCTCAATTGATCATTGATATGGGTTCTTGTTTTATAGCTTTGTGAGAGAAAATAATGTCTTGGAATATTGAAAGTTGATAGCAGAACATGAGGTAGAGATTTTCTCTGATATGACATTGTTGCCTTCAGATTGCTTTTATAAATTTTCTTCCTTCTTTGGTGGTTTTGCGACATTACACCACACTAACAATGAATTAGAGCCTCGGTGGAAACATCTTTCTCGTCAGAAATTGGTGTATAGTTGGGAAGTGCCTCTGTAACCTCTTAGTGAATTGTGCATTATTCTGTATGAGGAATTGTGCATTATTCTGTATGAGGAATTGTGCATCATTCTGTATGAAGAATTGTGCACCATTCTGTATAAGGAATTGTGCATCATTCTGTTTAGAGAATTGTGCATCATTCTGTATAAAGAATTGTGCATCATTTTGTATAAAGAATTGTGCATCATTCTGTATAAAGTATTGTGTATCATTCTGTATAAAGTATTGTGCATCATTCTGTTAAGAGAATTGTGCATCCTCCTGTATAAAGAATAATGCAAGATTCTGTATCAATTATTCATCATTCTGTAGCTTATGCTGATTGGTCTTTTGTTATATATTTCTGTGATAAACACAAATAGTAAATCACAGAATGAAATGGGAGTATTTACTGAAGAATGCTTTTATCATCTGAGGTACTTTATGTGAGGTTTGGAGAGCATTCAAACATTCTTCCATTAATGACAGTGCAAAAAGAGCCTGAATGGCAGCATGATGCCAAAAGGTGCCATTGATCAATAACTGCGACATGCATTCAAAAGGATGATTGTAGTGGTGTATTGACACATCGTCTGGTAAAAAGCATGAGCTATATAAGAGGCCTAATTAGATGCTGAGAGGGGAGGAATTCACACCTCAGGCTCATTCAAACAACATGATTCTTGTAACTCATTGTTAAATGTGACTTACTTGTGAAATAATAACACTCAAGTCTCGTATGGTACAATCCTTGTATATTGAATTTATTTCTGGGGTCAAGAAACCCCTTGCTTGTACCAGAAAGGAGCAGGGTGTCAGTGAAAAAAAAGGAGTATTTATGAGGTGTAAATAGCAATTAAAGGGCCATGCATGCATCATAAAATTCGACATACTTCAAATAATAAGTAGAGACAAATAAAAATAGCATGTTCTTGTATTTGGGGACTGTCGTGGAACTAGGGAGCTTTATTACTACACCTTACATATACACCTTGAAATTATTTGTCAGAGAAAAAAAACGATTTGAAAGTTACAATTTAATTCGTAAAGGTCCTAATCATGGATGAAATTGGACTACTAGAAGTAGGGGGGCAAAGTAAAAAATGTGGGGGAAAGTGCCTCCCTTAAATTCTGCCTATTGGTCCCAATTGCAAGCTTCCTATTTCTGGTCATTTCCTTTAACGAAATACGATTTATGAAGTCTTGCTTCACCATTATGTGTTAATTCTCTACAATAACATGTTTGACTACTGAAGAACTTCCATCTTCTAATTTCCATTTAGGTTTATTCAAGCAAAAGATTCTTGCAACTATTTTCCAATAAAAATAATACAAAAATAAATAATTCTATATAGTAGAAAATTTTGCTGGTTCATGGAGGCAAATTGATCAGGGCATTTTAAAACAGATAAATACAGTTACAAAGAACCTGTTTATGCTTTTTATTTCTTCAAATTTGTGTTTAATTTTCTGTATTTATTGCTGAAATTTTAAAAGCTCCTTTCTGAATTAAATGTTTTTTTTTACATTACAAAGTGTATTCACTGATAAATCCTAGTGAAGCACATATTGTTTGTTACTATTGTAAACAATTGTCATCAAAGTCTTTATTTAACAGTGATTATTTTTTGTATTACAATTTGTTTATTTCATTTCTATTGATTCCTTTTAAGCCATTAAGCCCATATGGGACCAAAAGAAAAAGATGTGATTTATTAAAGATTTTGCACAAAGACAACATGTGATGTACTGTAACAGTATTATATTGATTGGGTCTATTTGATAGTTGTTTCCATGCACGTTGCAGTATGTGGCATACACACCACTGTAGCTAGGGGCATTATTGGAAGTAGGGCTTCCTGGTTGCATGCTTTCTTCCTGGCTGGCAGGTACAATTGGGAAAATATTAAAATAGGACTAGTACAATTGAATGAAAATTTGGTAAAATGGAAGGAAATTTCCTGAATTTGAGGAAATTACCCCCAAATTGAAGGATATTTTCCCCAAAATAGAAGATTTCATGCTGAGCAGCAACATTTGAGGGGAACTTAATTTTGCAGGCAATATTATGCTTGCATCTATTTTTATTCTATTAATATGAGGCATTCCGATCCTGTCCCCTTCCCCCCCCCCCCCCCCCTTTCCTCTCCTAAGGCATGTAGCCAGGATTTCCCATTAGAGGGTTATTTCCATAGTAAACAAAATTCAATCTCACATGAATTGTAGGGAGGTATATGAGATTTGTGTATGTTGACGGTGCGGGAAGGGGGTGCAAATGGACCTGTTGCACCCCCTCCCTATGGGCCTGCTCACCCCCCCCCCCCTAGGTAGGCCTACTGAGTATGAATATTGAAGAATTCCTGCTGATCCAGCAGCAACAATTGATGGAAACATTAATTTCCCAATGCATTATTATGTTTGGATCAATTTTCATATTTCTTTAATATGAGGCTTCCCCTGCCCCTCCTTTCCCCATGCTATATTGTTAAATTATAATCTTTTCATGAATTTAGTATTTGGTGACTTTGATTTATTTAAAGAAAAGGTATTGCCCCATAAATACATTCAGAAGTGAAAGGCATGGTAATGTCACTTCCGGTTGTCAATATTTGATGGCGAGAAATATGCAATGTTATTGATCACACATCCACCAGACCGAACATAGGGGCTTACAGGTGTTATCAATAACATCCCAGATTTCTTGCAATTAGTAAGAAAAATTGAAACTGTAAGTGACGTTACCAGCATGGTAGTGTGCACTTCTGAATTCATTTATGAGACGATTCCTTTCCTTTAAACAACAACTGTTTGAACAATTCCAAAGACAAATCAAATTTTATTGACAGTAAAGATAAAAAAATGGTAGATTTTCATCAAAGAATTACACTTACTACTTGCATAATTTACATTTACTCAATGGATAATTCTCCTTGTTTCCTGCCTCTTCTGACATCTACAGTAACGCCACACGTTCTGATTAAATCTTTGCGTGCACCGCAGGGAAAGTGCACATATATAACCCTTCCAGATTTGAATTACTATTGCCTTAAATTGGACATGGCTCGTAATCTTTTATTAAGCTAAATTCAGCTGCTTACATTTTATTGGGTTCTGCTTTGAGTTGTTACCCTTAAGTATTGATTTAGGTCGGAACAGTTTTTTTTGTTATGACTCATTGAGCATGCATAATCAGAATGGGATTATTTTGATACTTTCCAGAGCAGCCATTTTGTGGAGGATGAGAATGTGTGCAGCAGGTCTTTCAAATCAAATTCATGATTCTTATGATTTTGTTGACATGGTTGTGGTCAATTGATGGGGGAGGATTTTGTTTACATGGTTGTAGTCAATTAATGGGGGAGGAGGAGTAAGAGTACTGCTCAGGAATCACAAAAGGTGTTTTGATTAAATATAATTTAAGGTTCATTAATTAATTGTTTCATAAAATGACTGGTAGAAAATCCTAAAACTTATAAGACTTGCCTCTTTTTTACATTAAGCATTAATCCTCAATCACCTAAATATGCTACCTTTGAGCTCCTTTGGTCAACGATACCATTAACAGAGAGAGAGAGAGAGTTGAACACACAATTACAATGACGGGGTCGTCGCCTGCGTATTCGGTTATGATAGTACAAATGCTATCACGAAACGCTTAATACGACCCGGACGAGAACACAGGTACGACGTACGAACAGACATAACATCGACAACCAAGTCAATGTCCACGGCCTTTGATAACCAGTTGTGGTGCACTGGCGAATACAGACATTCATATACATCTTATTGATTTGGAAACACTTTGCTTTCAAAAGAATTAAAAAAGCAAAATATTATTTTCAGATTCTAAAATTATTTTGACATCAACGTACTGTGCTCCGAAGTGCCTCTTTTCACAGGCCTCTATTCATTTCAATCTCCGCTATTGAATTGAACAGACTTAGTGTTATTGGTTTAAGTGGCTGGGAAAGCAGTCCTATAGCTCTGGTTAGTGAACTTCCATAGTAATTCTCAGCCCTGATTGTGAAAAATCTACAATCCAATTGGATGGAAACATGTGTGTGATGCTTATAAGTTGTCAGTAATATTTTCTATATAATTGTATCAGATATAATGATAATAATAATGATAATAATAATAATAATAATGATAATGATAATGATAATGATAATAATAATAATTACAATTATGATAATAATAATAATAATAATAATAATAATATAGTAATAATAATAATAATAATAATAATAATAATAATAATAATAATAATAATAATAAAATTAACATTAACATTAACATTAAAATTAAAATTGAAATTGAAATTGAAATTAAAATTATAATAATGATAATAATCATCATAATCATATTAATTATCATAATAATAAGTATAATATGTATATCAAAGCTAAGAGGTGCACTTTTCATCAGAGCAGAGTGTCTTTAAGAGTTCGGTTACATATATGAAGTATATCGTTGGGCCTACATGAGATATAAATTAGCATTTTTTGCATAGGGGAGAAAAATTACCTTAGCATTAGTAGAAATTGTGGATTCAGTTTATTCTCTAAAATGAAGGCTAAAAGTGTAATGAATGTAAAGAGGCATTATTAGCTGAATAACTTCAATATTGAATTCCATAAAAGTAGGAAAAATATGCTTCAAAATTGGTTAGAAATTGACTATTTTCTGGTATGAATATGCAAATTACATGCTAATTTGTGATAAAAGACATTGATACCTTTTCATGTGAATTATTGATTTTAATTTTGTATATTTATTTTTTTAAGCCTTGGAATAGTTATATTTTATGCAGTGACCAAAGTTTTTCAAGTTTTATTTTTTTAATTGTTTTATTATATTTTGTATCATACCACACCCCCCCCCCCACCCCCTTCCCCACCCCCTTCCCCTGGCTTTTTTCCGCCTTCTCACCGCCTTCTTCCCATTCTAATTAATTCTAACAGGAACAATTTTATCGTTATTTTCAGTTACTTACATTAAGGAAAGAAAGTTATTTGAAGACATTAACAGTTTTCAGGAAAATTTGCATATTCTATTGAAAATTCATCAAATTTGATTGCAGACACTGGTGAAACATCTGATGCCAGTGTTACTTTTTTCTTTAGTATCAATATATTCAGTAAATATAACTCCTTGAGATTGGCTACGCGGTGTGTACACAGTGTTGCAAAGATCATCGCTCGGTGGTCAATCATTTATTTACAATTTGATAAGCTGCTTCGATCCTTCATTTTCTTCCCGTGTTGCTACTGTTTACCATGTTCGTGTTATTCAAATGTTTGATAAACAAAGTAACACATGTTTCGCGGTTAAGAAGTATTATAGAGCAAATTATCAATTTGATAAACAAGTAATGGACATTTGCAGATGAGATATATTTGTCATAGGCTGTTCTTTCACAAATAACTTATGGTTCTGATGCAATAGCATCAGGAACCTATGCGGTCATGATGGCGTGTATGTGTGGGTGTACAAGTACGTGTGTATGTGATGGCCAGCTTGTAAACGTGATATCTTCAAGATGGTACAGTGGATTCATGTCATATGTGGTATGCATACAACCCATGGTCTGTAAATGTGCCCTATTGTTTTTAGGTGCATATTAAAATCTTGAAATTCTCTTATTTTAACAACTGCATATCTGTTTTGTTTCATATTTGGTACAGTTATGATGTTAGCTAGTGTGTACATGTTCATGGTGTGAAAAATTGAATTTCATCAATATGCATAGTGGGCAGGGGCATAATGTAATTTTGCTGAAAAGAGCTTGGAAACACGATATCTAAAGAATGATAAACTGAATTCAAGTCATGTGTGGTACACAAATAGCTCATGGTCCGTAGATGTGCCATATCATTTTTGGTAGTGATGTCATGCATATTAATGAGTAGGCAGAGCTTACTGTAAAAAAATTCAAATGTTCATATAACAACCACCTATATATTTTGTTTCATATTTGGTACAGTTATGTTTGCCAATGTGCACATGTTCATGGTATAAAAGTGTTGAATTTCATTAGTATGCATAGTGGGCAGGGCTTAATATGAAAAAAGCTTGTAATCACAGTATATGTGATACACAAATAGCCCATGGTCTGTGGATGTGCCTTATTGGTTTCAGTGGTGATACCATACATATTAATGAGTAGGCGGGGCTTAACCTAAAATTCTTCTGTCTGTTTTGCATCATACTTGCTATGATAATGTTGTTAGTTAATGTGCACATGCTAGTGTTGTCAATAGGTATGTCTATTCTATTGATCTGCATCATGCATGGTGGTCGTGGCTTATGAATAAATATCCTGGAACAAATATTTATTGAGGCAACATTTGAACAACATTATTTTTTACGTGTTAAAAATGATCAGATTTACATAAATTGGCCTAACGTAACTTTGCTATCAAGTTTTAAGTAAAAGGTATTACGTATATGGTTAGCCATGCGGGTCATAACGTCTCCCAATGCTACGCCTAAGAAACGTCAATTCTTACATCGTAACAATCACTTCTAACGTCCTACACTTAATACAAAACTTGCAAATCAATCAGCTTAGGCATCGGAACCACAATACCTTTTGGTTCACTTTATACTTAAAGGAGCGAGGAATCAGCTTAGGCATCAGAACCACAATACTTTTTAGTTCACTTTATACTTAAAGGAGCGAGGAATCAGCTTAGGCATCGGAACCACAATACCTTTTAGCTCACTTTATACTTAAAGGAGCGAGGAATCAGCTTAGGCATCAGAACCACAATAACTTTTGGTTCACTTTATACTTAAAGGAGTGAGGAATCAGCTTAGGCATCGGAAACACAATACCTTTTGGTTCACTTTATACTTAAAGGAGCGAGGAGACTAAAAAGTAAAGGTTTATTTTTCTTCAGTCTCAAGAATATTCGAACACACTTTTGGTGCCCATGATGGTACTGAAAACCTAATATATGAATATTCAAATTAATCATAATTATATCTGATGAACACATAAGTCATTTTTTTATCGACACGTATCAAAAATTCCCTTGATTCAGCAAAAAAGACCATTCTTTAGAGCCTAAAAACGGTCCGTTTTTTATACTGGCAATTATACAATGTTTCCCTGATTTTCTATGATGTTATTCAAAACTTGAAAAAAATATAAAAAAATAACAGTTTACATCTAAATCGGTTTAGAAAAATACTTCAGCAGTATACTTCATCAAAACACATACTGTAGGCACAGGAAATGCAGAAGAAGCCTCTTTCTTTCAGTGCAGCTTTTTTATCATTTGCTCCGAAATGCTAAACTTAATTCATGCCATTTTCACAAATCAAGTTTCCTATAAAGAAAATCCAAGACGAACCATATATATGCATGCTTTTGTACAATTTCTCAAGTTTTTTTCTCCTCTTTTCCTAGGACCATAAGCAGACATGTAGATTTCTTACTTTGTGCTTTCATTTCTTTCTTTTTTTCCTTTGAGAATCTGTGCATTTTGTGAGGCTTATGTTTACTAAACAGCTTGTAAATGCATGTAAACAGAAACATACAATTAAAAGATAAGATACTTTGATGGTTTAAAAGTTGTAATTAAGGTTTCGCTATTTTTTATTTTTTTCATTTGAGGTCTATGTTACAAAATTTACAAGTCGTATTGGCTTGGGAAATGTTTTGTGGCAGAGTTTACTTACTAGAGGAAATTTACTTTTATAGTTGAATAATTGACCCAGAAAAATAGCCGCTTTGTGTGACTTTTCATGAAATATTCATCTTGATCTATGGCAAGAAATAAGTTTGGAAAGGGGAGGAAGGAATTGTGGGATGGAAAAAAGATGCCTCACTGGTATAAGACATATGCAAATCAACATGTAGGAAGTTGAAAGAAGAAGAATTGTTACTGTCTTTTCAAAGAGTTTGGTTGCAAAAAAAGGGGCCCAGAATGGTTTTAATTTATTTTTCCTTATGACTGAAATGATGGAGTTAAGTTGGGGTGAGTTTGTATAGGTGTGGGGATTTCTGGTTGACAGCAGCACATTTCAAAATCTTACAAAAGTACACCTGATTGCTTTTGCAGTAGGCCAATGATCAGTTGGCAAAAATAGATCTGAATTTGTTGTAATACAAATTATAATCAGAACAACTATATTTTGCAATTCTCAAGTTCACCCATGAGAAGCACTCAACTTTCTGTAACTCATCTTTGTTTTTATTTTTCTTAAACGAGACAGAATGCTAAAAGTTTAAACTTGATGATGTGATTGGGAATTTAAAAAGAAACCTTAATGCCAAAAACCACATCTTAAAAGCTTATTCCATTCTCAAGTTATATGTAACATATGGAGGGTGCCATTTTGCCCCAACTATATTGAGTACTCCCTGCTCAGACACTTAACCATCTTCTCAGACTCTCAAGTCTGTCCTTACTTCTTTACTCAACCTCAAGTGGGATAACCCTATGTCCCACCTTCTCCTCTGCAACCCCCTCCTCCCTCCCCTTGCAGGAAAATATTATTTTCTTCTGGATACCCAGCCATGTTGTCATCCCTGGCAATGACAGAGCTGATTCAGCTGCTAAGCTTGCTCCTAACCGCCTCCTCCCCCTTTCCCAAAACCCATTTTGACATCAAACCGCTTATCGCTTCCCTTGTTCGTGACCGCTGGCAAACCTCATGGGACTCCCAAATTGATAACAAACTCCACAACATCTAGCCCACCATTCCAACACAAACCCATCATCCACAACCTCTCCTGAATATACAAGGTTCACATTACTCGCCTTAGAATAAGCCACACCCACCTCACCCACTTCCACCTCCTTGCTGGCTCCCCCACCCCTCTGCAATAATTGCTATTTCCCCTCACCATTCACCATGTCCTCCTTGCCTGCCCCCTGTACAACATCCCCAGAGCTTCCTTCTCCCCTCACAACTCCATAGCCGAGCTCTTCCAAAATAACTCCCTGGATAAAATGATCTTCTTCCTTCACCTTACATACCTTCCTCTACAACCATATTTAGTCCTCCTCCCCCATCCCTCTACCTACTTTCACCTTTTTTTACACCCTTGCAATTCCTCATTCAGTTCCGGCTTCCGTGCTATTAGCTCCCATCCTTTTATCAGACTTCTATTATCTTTTTTTCCTTCCTCTGGATGATCTTAACCTCTCTGGCACAATTTGAACCTTGTTGTCGTGGTGCTGTTAAGCCTTCATCAAACATCTTTTTGACAACAGTGCACTAGCCTTGCTGTTTCAGAGGGGCAGCCTGCTTAACCCCTCTTTTATTTGTTTAGAAATTATGTTATTGCTTTAGAAGATGCGGAATTTGACATATTAATTATTTCTTCTATTATAACAAAGAAGAGAAAACAGACTTTATGTCTCCTTTAAAATATATGAGATGAACATGCTTGACTAACCCAGAACTCATCCTGTACCAACTGCCTATAAAATAAAGGTAGTTGGAAGTAAAAATGTGGACAAAAAGCAATGTTCCATTGAAACCGTTGCCAAGTAAATACAACTTTAATTGTGCCTCTTTTGTAGAGACATTCCATTTTTGTTAGAGTGTCCCCAGAGGGTGTTCTGGCCCCAGAGGGTGCTCTGGCCCCAGAGGGTGCTCTGGTTCAGAGGGTGCTTTGGCCCCAGAGGGTGCTGTGGCCCAGAGGGTGCTCTGGGAACACTGTATCCCTCTGAGGACACTATCTTAATTTCGTTGCATCTTAAAGTTACTTTTCAAAAATTATGATTGCAAAAAGTAATAAATTGAGTTTAAAAAAATAGAGTTTTGATCTTGTTTAGAATCAACCCACTTATGAAGCAAATTCATGGAGGAGACCTTGTACCTGGCATACTTAAGAAATACATTTGTGCATCTCAAATGAATTTGACATGCCTTGTGATGCAGAGGCAGTATGGTATTGATGAAACATAATGTGACTGGAGAAAAAATTCTTACATCTTAATGAGACATGCAGCTGACTCTGCACAGGTCTTCAAAGAATTGTACAAATTGTTTCTATGTATTGAAGCTGATCTTAGGAGAAGTTTCCCCTCTACTCTCTGAAAATGCAGAATTTTAATAAGCTCAATCACCCATCCAAAATGAAGGCAATCATTGAGAAAAGAGGTTTTCTCCATGAGGCCACTTAGATCTAATTTTGTTGCCTCAGTCAAACTTGCTGTCTCTTTCATCTTTGTATGCTCAAACTAGCTCTGCAGACCAGGTGAGATTATGAACAGCGGCTCCCATCTAATTATCTGATATTGAAATTGTAGCCTGGGGCCGTGGGAGTTCATTAGATTTCTAGACTTTTCATTTAAACCTCGAATACACATATGTATGGCGGCAGCTCTCACCTGAGTGCGCGGAGTATGTACGGCAAAAAGGATAGTTCATTCATCTTGGTGGAAATTGACACACGAATGACTGGATATTAGGTATGGGTAAAAGAGTTGCTGTGTGATAAGTTTTCGGAATGACATCACAGAGGCAGTTTCGTTGGTGTTATGTTGAGAATGGTTTTGATATGATGTCATGAATGTGCATGTTTTATTTAGATTACTATCAGCACTGCAAATATATGATTATTATTGTGAAAGATTATCCAATTCTTGTTTAAGTGAAAGAACATTACAATCCAGCCATAGCATCTTACTCAAGGATAATTCCGTTACGACAAAAAAATAGAAAAACACTTGTCACACAAAATCTCACTTTTCTTGTTAATTATCACTAACCAGAAGAATAACCAGAACACTTTTCTTGTTAATTATCACTAACCAGAAGAATAACCAGAAGACTTTTTCTTGTTAAATATCACCAAACAGAAGAATAACCCGAACACTTTTCTTGTTAATTATTACTAACCAGAAGAATAAGCAGAACACACTTCTTGTTTATTATCACTAACCAGAAGAATAACCAGAACCCTTTACTTGTTTATTATCACTAACCAGAAGAATAACCAGAAAACTTTTCTTGTTAATTATCACTAACCAGAAGAATAACCAGAACCCTTTACTTGTTAATTATCACTAACCAGAAGAATAACCAGAACACTTTTCTTGTTAATTATCACTAACCAGAAGAATAACCAGAACACTTTTTCTTGTTAATTATCACCAAACAGAAGAATAACCCGAACACTTTTCTTGTTAATCATCACTAACCAGAAGAACAACCAGAACACTTTTCTTGTTAATTATCACTAACCAGAAGAATAACCAGAACCCTTTACTTGTTAATTATCACTAACCAGAAGTATAACCAGAACACTTTTCTTTTTAATTATCACTAACCAGAAGAATAAGCAGAACACTTTACGCATGTCACATTGTGTAACCACAACACAAAGTATCCAAATTGAATATTTCATTGCTCTAAATATTATGAAATAAATGTTAAGAAAATGTTATTAATTTGAACATTCCTTCTTATACATACGAGTCCCTAAATAATTGGGCATCAGGTTATCGTATTTGTGGCTTTCAACACAGCTATGATCATCATCCACATGTATGCCCCCACCCCCCACCCCTACACACACTTTTCGCTGTCACTGTTATTGTTATGTACTGTGAGTTTTTTAAGAAAAAAATTGTTTTAGAATGAATCAAATATCAGAATAAAACACTCATCTTGAAACTTGGCAAAGATTTGTACCACCATCATCTTTGTCTTCATCATCAATAACATCATCACCATATCATCATTACCATCAACAATATCATCACCATATCATTATTACCATCAACAACATCATTACCATATCATTATTACCATCAACAACATCATCACCATATCATCATCCGTAGGCAGGATTTAATTTGGGGCAAAGGGGACTCTTGCCCCCCCCCCTCCCACTTTTTTTCAGAATTTGTATCTTTTGTATGGTAATTTTATGCATCTTAGCATGATTTTGTAGTTCCCCTAACACTTTTGACTTTTCCCCTCACTTGCGTTAAGCAAATTCCTCCCATGTCATCATCACATCACCTTCATTAAAACATCATAATCACTATTGTATTTTATTATCATCAACACCTTTAGCATCTTTAACATCAGTATAACCAACATCGTCATTATTATCATGACCTTCATTACATTATCATATTATTATCATTTTCAGCATCGCATCATTTTTACTGATATTGTTATCACAGCAAAGATACACCTGGTGCTTTGTATTTCTTTAGCGATCACTCTATATAGATTTTCAAGATTTCTTCCTACGCTTGTGTGCCTTTTTGCATTGAGTGTGCCGTACAACATAATCCAGGACTTAATTGTTAATAGCCAATAAATTTCTCCCTTTTTCCTCCACACCTCAGAATGGGAATAAATATAATGAACACTTTTGCTTGCAAATAATTCACCAGCCATCCGGAAGTAAGAATATTACTTCAGTTAAACTTCAAAAGGAATTTCTCATACATATGAGAGCTCTGCAATCTTGAGTTTTTTTTGTAACTTACTGTAGAATCAATAACACAGGTGTCAGGATATAGATTTTACTAAACAAATGCAACGTTTGAAACAGATAATGCCACCAGGAGCTTTGGTCTTTTGCGTGATGTTTGTATTGAAAATATGATTATGCACGCTTGATCTCTTTAAAGGAATATGGGATTTATTCTTATAGAGGGGATTTCATCATGTGACTCTGCAGTATTTTGTTCATAATCACAATCTAGTTTGTTTGACCTCTAGTTTTCCATATATAGATGTGGGATAAACAGATATTCGTCTTGACAAAATATTGATAATACCTTAACTCCACTGGAAGCCATTTTGCAGGGTAGAGCACCGTTGTATTTCATGCGTCTTCACACAGCACAGTCACATCACACATACAACAAACTTACAGTACGTGCTAACCTATTAGTACCAGTTCAGCGAATTTTACTACTTGCAATCTTTTGCTCACTTCCGAGACAAAGCCTGCAAACCTGATATAAAGTGCTCACTGCAAATCCTAGTGTGAACCGTAGGTTGAAAGCCATCACATCGTACAACAGAAACCCACTTCAAACGTCGATCAGCATCAGATGGAAATCGAGAAAACTTATTTTTATTCCCCGGCACATGTTTACTAGTGCAACTAACGGCACAGCAAGATTCTGGCATAATTATCTTACAAAAATAATCTGATATAACTGCATGCAAATGTATGTAAATCTAATAAAATGTTCAGCAGACAACAGTGTTCCTTCCCCATAAAATGGCATTGTAAACAAAGTCATGTGACCTCTTGACGTCAGCTGAAACACCCTTATATCTAGGTTTGAAAATGATTATAAGTTGCCTCATCTGGATTTAGTATCGTTTTGGTTTTTGTGATTTTTCAGAAAAGAAATCCTTCACTCGATCAACTAGCAATCGTGAGCCTTTGCTCATTCCTGTGCATCTTTTTAATTCTAAGAAATGGCAAACACTTTCTATGCTCACATCCTCTTTCAGCCAGCTCAAGGTGAACTTTATTTTTAAGTTTCCCTGATAGCATGTCATGAGTACACAATTAGGTTGATCTCTTTTAAATGAGTAATCAACATGTGGAATCTACAAGAAAAATCGCCTGTTTGAGATGACAGCGAGCTGATTTGCTTGAAGCAGGTTTAAGCTCACTGCAAGTTACATGTACTGCACTAAATATTAAAGGAAAGGTATCGTCCCATAAATAAATTCAGAAGTGAACTCCGCCGTGCTGGTAACTTTACGTCCAGTTTTCAATTTTTAATTGCGAGAAATCTGATGTTATTGATGACACATGTAGGTCCGGTCCGGTAGATATGTGATTGATAACATTGCAGATTTCTCGCGATCAATAGGCAAAATTGAAAACAGGAAATAATGCACCAGCATTCTGATTGTTTTGTGGGACGATACTTTTCCTACCGAAAACGAACTCACACGAGCTAACAATGCAGCAGCTAACAGTAAGCTTGCATAAACCTATGTGATGAGCATATCAATTTATTTATAGGAACTTTTAAAAGACATGAAATCTTTGTTTTTCTTTGCAATTTCCCATCACATTTGGCTTGAAAAGTAGAAGAAAAAAAATGTCTTTTATAATTGTGCACTTTACCAATTACACTCAAAACACGATAGTAGTAATAATAATGATAATAATGTTTGGTTCTTAACTTCTTTTAAAAACTTAGTTGTCTATGACAACTATGATACTGTTGTGCTACATGTATATATGTCCCTGCAGTTGATAATTTTGTTGTGAAAGGGACTGTTGTGATTTAACGTGTAATTAGAATAACTACTTGCTCATACTTCTGTTCAGAATATCCCTTTAGTGCTAGTTTTGTGTATGGTCATCACCTACAAGTTAGCCACATTATACTATGGTCTAATTGTCATGAATTTAGAGCCTGGGGCTTAAATACCTAGTCCATTCAGTTTGTTTGAGTAAGAAATAAGATTAGAATAGAATTTGAATAAATGACAAAATATGATTTGTGTGAAAATATTGATAAATTCTAACAGCATACAGTACGTCACGCATAGCTGAAAGAATTGTGTGTTACCTGACCATATTGTGAGTTATAGAAGAACTTACAGGTGTGTATAGGGTATACCTTGCCATGTTGATCAAACTTGAAAGGCCAGATATCGTGTTAACGTGGTGTAACGCCACCGAGCGGGGTGAGAAACTACTGGAATATTTCTTAGTTGAAATAGAAGTCAACGTCAAGAAAGCAGAATTAACTCAAACACTATCGTTTTGTTGCTATAGTACTTGTATTCAGCCTCAATCACTTCAGCTCTCTTTCTTTACTGTTAGTCTAACTAGGCTCTACAGATGATACGTCTTGGAGTATGGGTTCATGATACACAAATTGCTAAGATTACATGGACTATTTATGCACTTTCACTAATTTGGTATATAAGACATCCTGTAAAATTTAAAGGCACAAGAAGTAGCTGTTTCCTGTGCCACATATATTTCTTACTACAGAAATTCCTTGAATCTATCACAATACTTGCATGATACCAGGAATTACACACAGGTCTACTGGAGCATTTTCTCACAATTTGATACTATGATACCCCTGAATCTTGGAATGCATTCATAAGTTTGCTTTACCCAACTTTCCAGATATAAGCATCTTAAGTATTACTATACATAATTGCACCATTTGGTATTCAATTCCGGATAATGGCCCTTTCACACTAGTTATCAATAGACTTAGTCACAAGGCCAAGAAAGGTCGCTGACAATAACAACTCAAGAAATAAGCCATACATGCCATGGTACCCAATTCTACAGTGGATATTGTGGAGATCAGAAATAGGATAGAATTCAATGTTTCTGATTGGCCGAAATGTGTACACAATCACAGACCATGCACTGACAAGCCAATTAATTACCACCAGGAAGTGACATATATATGATTGGATTTATTGGTGAGGTCAAGCAATTATCTTGAGATGAGATTCCTTCTTTAACATTGGCAAATGCAGATGTCGCTAGAGCTAATAAGGGTGTTTCAGCTGACATCATGAGGTCACATGACTTTGTTTACATCTTCATTTTGTCGGGAAAAAACACTGTCGTCTGCTTTACATTTAATTAGACTTATATACGTTTGCATGTTGTTATATAAGATCATTTTTGTAAGATGATTAGGCCAGAATCTTGCAGTGCCATTGGTTGCACTAATAGATGTGTGCGGGGAATAAAGACATTTCTTGATTTTTATCTGATCCTGATTGACATTCGAACCAGAGGTGTAGCTAAGAAATTTTACTTGGGGGGGGGAGGGGGATGTGAAGGAATATTTCCCGACAAAATGTTTGATGCCGTAGGCATCAATGCTTGTGCGAAGCGCTAGCCCAAAGGGCGTGGGGTCTAGGGGCCCACCTTAGGGCCTCTAGTGGGATCTAGGGGAGAAGCCCCTGTAGGGGTCTAGGAGGCGAAGCCCACTGAAGCTCTGTGATTTTAGGCATTTTATGGCTGATATTTTCTCTTAACTATTTAGGCCACTATACATTTCCATTTTACATGGGAACTTTTTGTTTTAAAACTGAAACACTGGCGTTCATTAGGGTACTATTTGTTATGAACTACAGAAGGAGAAAAAATGCAAAATTCATTTTTAAATTGTTTTTCTCATCACTGTTGACTCACAAGTATTACCATGGGTTATCTCTACAAACACTCTTGTTGACTTTTTATCTTGTACCAGTCAGCTTGTTCACAATTGATGATGGAAGCCATTTGTGTATGGAAATCTTAATTTTTTAAATTAGCAGCACCTCATTCCAGACATTCATAAAGATCACCATTCCGAGTTAAGTAACTTGCCTTTATATCTGATAATTAAATATTTTGTCTGTATGTGACTCAACATTCAACAGGCGTCATTCAACTTTTTTGTAAGTTGCACAAGCTATTTTGCATAAAAACCTTAACACTTGTGATTAATTCCACAAAATAAAAATAGATGACAAATTACCATCAACAAGATCTAGAATTGTAGCTAGGCTTGCGTGGCCCTGTCAGAGCCTGATAACTATGGAACACTGCAGGGTGCAACTGCTCCTTGTGTCGCAAAAATTCAGGTATAATTTTGAGTATAATTTTTAGAAATTATGCCAAGGAAATTGTTAGCCTGTGGTCCATGAAAAGTTAAAATTCAACCTTAAATTGATGAAAGCCCCAAACAAACAGGTCCCCACAAATGTGTAGGTACTATTTACAAAAATCAACAATCTTTAAAGTATAAGTTTTCGACAATGGAGGAAATAAATAAAATGCCCAATTTTCTATTCCAAATTTAATATCAAATTAAATGAAAGGACCCCATGCTAGATTGGCCATATAGGGCCCCCATCAACCCATAATCAGATATTCTACAGCTTATTTTCAATGTTATGTTTTACAAAACTGACAACTTTACTTAAAAATAATTCTTTATATATATAAAAGACAACTGATGCAGCTGCGGCTGCCACAAAGGGATTAACTGGGGCATCAAATGGTATATGCACTCCTTTTTAAATTAGATCCTTATGATATTTCACATCATAGTTTTTCCGATAGTCATCATCAAATTGTCGGTTGCACAATCCACATTGTAACTTAATTATGACAGGTTTTTCATGTTTTTTCTCCATCCAGACCATGACAAAACTTGGTTTCCATTAATTGTTATACCAGGGATTTCTTATGATTATACCATTCGAATAAAGAAGTGGGACTCAGAGATCCTCTACCAACTTGCAGCAGCCACAAGTTGCCATGATTATAAGGGATGAGGGCATTATCTATCAGTGGCCTCACTGGTTGAAACAATAGTTTTAATTGTGATTAAATTCAACAAGTTAAAAACAAGATTTGCAGCCTTGTGCAGACAAGGAGTTAGTTGATATGTTTAATCATGTAAAATATATTTTTTCTTCTGTAAATTGAAAACAAAGAAATTTCAAATGTGCATTGATTAGCAATGAACATGAATGAGTTGATGAAGTTTTGTTTTTAAGATCAAAAATAATTAAATTTCCTGACAAAATTCAAATTTCCCCGACATAACTATTTTTTTTTGGATGGCTTTCATTTCTGATTGTTCATCTTGTTAGGGAAGATCGGTGAAAGTTTTACAACAAAGTCACAATTTTCCTGACAAAAATCATGTGATACTCCCCCCCCCCCCCACCCCTCCACACCCCCTTGGTCCTTATGCCCCTGGTGGGTTTCTGCTATACGACACAACGGTTTTCAACCTACAGTACACACTAGGATTTGCAGCGAGCACTTTATATCAGGTACATAGGCTTTGTCTGAGTATAACGAACAATCAGCTGGCGTTAACATTAAAGTTACTCTTTGTATACCGTGAATATAAAAACTTGAAGGAAGTAAAATTGGAAGCGAACAAAAATTGTATTTATAGGAAAACTTACTGAACTGGTACTGGTAGGTTAGCATGTAGTATATTTGTTGTACATGTGATGTCTGTGTGAAGACACTTGAAATGCAACGATGCCGCTGCCCTGCAAAATGGCTTCTAGATGAGTTGGAGTAACATGATGAAATCCCATTATTTGTGAAGAAAGAAGAGAAATACAGGGTCATTTTTATTGCTATCATCATTTCTTAGAAATTGTATTCTATTGGGTTTTTATGGGACTTTAGATAAATGATGTTTGTGCTTCATTAGAATTAAAGCAATCCTCCCATATAAGGATAAGGACAACAACAGGATTCGTAAACATGCATCATGTTATTATTTTGTATCTTTAAAGAAGAAAGGTGCCATTTCGTATGTACAGTATAATAATTCATGCAAGTGTTAAAATAACAAATCAATCATGGACAACAAGTGTTAAAATGCAACAAATCAATCATTCGTATGTACAGTATAATAATTCATGCAAGTGTTGAAATAACAAATCAATCATTCATGCCCATAGGCAGAACTTTTCTGAAGGAGGCACAAAAACTTCAAGATACTCATGGGCAGATTCTCCATGTACTATTGTTATGTATATTTTTCATTGATTTTTCAGAAGAGGGGGCATAGACCTTCGCTGTTTGTGGGGAGTCTTGTGACCCATGCTGGCTACAGGCATGCAATCATACTTGACAAAGAATGTTATTTAGACTATATATGGTATTGCAATGTAAATACTCATTTATAAGCGGCCTCCTCTCGGAAGATTTACAATAATGAATTTAATTCTTCTTATCCCTCAGTAGTGAGAATAGCCACTGGCCAATTGCTGCCATTGTCTTGATATACATTCATATTATTCAATGTAAATTTGTTAATCTCTTAATGTATGATAGCTAGCATAGTATTTCTTACAAAGCATTGAATACTTTCTTTGGAAGTATTTTCTGCTGTAAAGAAAAGGAGTTAGGGAGGCTCGGATCCTTCCTATTGCCTCTTAAATGAAAATAGCCGAGCATTGCCTGGAGCATGACTCGGACGTTATTGGCAGATCATGTTGTTGCATCTTGAACTTCGAAAGAGATGGAAGAGGCACACTTAACGGGTAGCCTTTGTTGCTTTTTACCACGTTTTAGTAGGTTATAAAATCTCCTTTACAGGATGACAAATTCTGGAAATCCAGGTGTTGCTGACAATTGCAGCAACTTAAATGAAAAGTAGGTTTGGAAATTTCTCCTGAATTATTAGTGGCACCACGATTGTATGCTATGTGAAAGAGCATCTTATACTCACGCATGTTCTGAGTGGAAAGAGATTTTTTTTTAAATGTTTCTGCATGGTATCTTATTTCATTTCTGAGTTATGGCAGATCCAAGAAATCCTAATTTATGAGACATTTTTAACAAAGTAAGCTCAAGGTATTGTTTAGATTTAGAATAAATAATATGAAAGATTTTCTATTGTAAATTGTTTTGTATGTAAAGGACCACTTAGCCAATACATGAAGGCATATTATTCTGGAATCTCTTGAATGTCCAAGTACACTTTTCTTGCACATTATGGCGCTAATAACCTGAATGCATGAATGTTCCAATCAACTGTGATAATTCATTATGTTCAGTTAATTAATTCATTTTTGAATGACGTGACCTGTATTATTTCAAAAAGACTTTTCGACTGAGAGCTACAATTAAGCTGTATGCTGTAGTTTCATGACTTCCCTACCTAGTACCAAGAGTTCTTTGATGGAGCTCATGCTCGTGTCTAGAAATTCTTAGTCTTATACAATAGTGTTCCTTTAAACTATAGGCAAAAGATTACAAACAACAGATTTACACTGATCAGAAATTAAGGGAGTGCTATGCAACTGTATGATGAAATCACAAGTTTTCATATTTTCTTTAATAACTGGATGATTCTTTATTATAATTTTTTCCACTCTATATAACCCAAATGTTTGATCATCCTCAGATGTTCAAAATAACCATCCATTTAAATTTGTACTATTTGAGTAGCGGTTTGATTGTTACTTTTCATTAACACCTAATGATGCATCCATAAGGCCATGGAGCTATTTCAGTTAAACAAATATTTCCATGGATTTTCATTTTTTGTATATATGATAGAGGAAATTGATAAAAACAAAGTAGTGAAAAAACTATATTAATATCTTATTCCGTTTAGAAATTATAACAATTAAAGAGTAGAAAAATGTTCTTAAAAACACCTTGTATATGTCCTTTAGCTTGGTTATGTCAGCAAGGCAAATCCAGCACAGTTCTTATGCATTTCTCATAAAGTTAATCACACTTTTTTTTACATTATTGAACAGCATTTTTGGTTCATTATAAAGATAGGGTGGAATATATAATTTACAAGAAAACATTGTTTTTTCCTTGGTGTACATCACAATTTCAATGAGAAAAAAATCCAAATCATTTTTAAAGAAATACAAAAGACATTTTGTTGAAATTGTCTCTATGACATCACAGATGTTGCCAATCAGTCACTTTTGTCCAAATTCAAAAATACTTTAAAATTCCATAATTTTTAAACAGAATAAGATATTAATATAGTTTTTTCACCACTTTTGTTTCTAATAGTGTTCTCTATCCTATATGAAAAAATGAAAATCCATGGAAATATTCCTTTAATAGCTCCATAGATGTTTGTGTATGCACTCATGGGAGCAGCCTAAATCATTCAAATGAACAAGTCTTGTTCCCTGTATATGTTTTTATTTATCAGAATTATCAGGATGGAACATCAATCTGTTTTCATAGATATTAATTTCATGACAAATTAATCAGAAAACTTTTGCAGGTGTCCTTTCATGTGGTAAACCTGTGACGGTGTATTTTTCTGGGGTCTGCAAAAAAACTGAATGCACTTTTCTTCTACTAATCTTCCATATGAATATTCAGAATTAATTGTTTTTTCTGAATATCAAATTCATTTCCAACAATGGGTACATCAGCAAAAGAAAATGAAATAAATACTACAAATCTGCCAGGTAAATTATGAAACACGCTATACATGAGCAAATTTGACTGGCCCAAATTTTTCTTGAGAATTCTGTTGAGACATGATGATAACGTTCTAGCTGTGTTTTCATGTCATCTCAGAGGTTTTTCTGGCATATTGCAGGTACTTGCTAAGAGTTCACAAATATTTTGTTGTAAGAAGGAATATCATGCCCTTTACATGTAATTTAGGGAAGCAAGGGCAGTCCCTTCCCCTCCCCACCTCACACCTTTTTCTGAGTTTTTGGTTCCGATGCGATAGCATCAGGAACCTATGTGATCATGATGGCATTTGTGTGTATGTGTGTGTGTATGTATGTATGTATGTTTGTGATGGCCAGCACGTAACAAGATATCTCAAGAATGATACACTGGATTCATGTTATATGTGGTACACTGATAGCCCATGATCCATAGATGTGCCCTTTTGTTTTTGATGGTGATGTTAATGAGTAGGTGGGGCTTAATGTAAAGATTTTGAAATTTTCATATTTTAACAACCACATGCCAGTTTTGTTTCATATTTGGTATAATTATGTTGTTCGTTGGTATGTACATGTCCATGATGTAAAAACATTGAATTGCATTAATATGCATAGTGGGCAGGACTAATAATTTTGCTGAAAAGAGCTTACAAGGTATCTTAAGAACAATAAACTAGATTCATGTCATATTGGTACACAGATAACCCATGGTCTGTAGATGTGCCCCATCGTTTTTGATGATGATGTCATGCATATTAATGAGTAGGCGGGGCTTAAAGGGAAGATCTTGAAATGTTCATTTCTTAACAACCACATGTCTGTTTTGTTTTAATGTTTGGTATATTTATAATGTTAGCTGGTATATGTTCATGATGTAAAATTATCGAATTTCATTATTATGCATAGAGGGCAGGACTTAATATGATTTTGCTGAAGAGAGCTTGTAAGCACGGTATTTCAAGAACAATAAACTGGATTAATGTATTATGTGGGACACAGATAGCCCATGGTCTGTAGATGTGCCCTATTGGTTTTGGAGGTGATATCATGCATATTAATGAGTACACAGGGCTTAACATAAAAATATTAAAATGCTTTTATTTTGACAATCACATGTCTGTTTGGTTTGATATTTTTTATAATAATGATGTTATATGTGTATGTTTTCATGGGATAAAAATGTTGAATAAGTTCATTAATATGCATAATGCTTGATATGAATTTGTAAACAAAAAGCACAATAGTAAACACGATATCTCAAAAACTATGAACTAGATTCACATCATGTGTGGTACACAGATAGCTCATGGTCTGCAGATGTGACCTAATGTTTGTGGTGGTGATTCATTCTTATAAATAAGTGAGTTGGGCTTAAAGTGAAAATGTAGAACAAGTGATAAATGAGCAACTGTATGTGCATTTAGCATCATATAGACATGATAATTGTGTTGGTTATTGTGTACATGCTTATGTTATCAACAGATGTCAGTAATATATACACCAGTTTAATGTGAAAGTGCTAACTAAAGTAAACACCATAAACAATATATCAGATTTATGCTATATGTGGTACACATATGGGTCATAGTCTGTACGTGTGTTGTAATGTTGTAGTATTGCTAATAAAGGGCTTACTGACAAATTCTTTAAATGGGATAAATGAGCAATTGTTTTTGCATCATACAGTACCAAATGCTTTGATGATGTTGTTAATTATTGTGCAAATGCTAATGTTGTCAACATTTTTATTGATCTGCATGGTGGGTGTGGCTTATGAATGAATATCATGGAACAAATATTTCATGATATGCAATAACATGACAGATAATACAAATTTTGCAAACCTATCAGCTTATGAAAAAGCATCTGAACCACAAAACCTTTTGGTTCTGGTTATCTATTATATGGTGATTTGGGGATTAACCCCCATTTTTTAAAACTTTGCCCCCTCCCCCTCTCCCTCTCTCTCCCTCTCTCCCCTCCTCCCCCCTCCCCCCCCCCTCCCCTCTCCCCTCCCTTTCCCCCACCCTCCCCTCTCCTCCCCTCCCCCTTCCCCACCCTGCCCTAACACACTTTTGGTAGGCAAATCATGTTCATGCCTTCTAATTTAAGAACCTTTCTAGTTTCTCAATTTGATTCCCTCTCTGAAACTGCTCCGTAAACTGACGCCAATTGTAGTAGGTACTGATCAACTCACGGTTGCAATATGACATTTTGAAAGGCACTAGGTAGAGTTCAATGTCTTAGGAAGTGCACAGACATTATCGCTCAAAGTATCTAAGAACATTTGCCTTTGGATAGTATTTAAGTGACATGTTTTGCTAGCAAAGTTTAATTTACCTGATGGTAGGTAAAGAGTGATTTCATATTTTGTCTCCAGGGTTTTGTGTAATTCATCATTGTGGCAGATCAGAAATGTTCAGATGATTTTGAATTAAAAGGTTCTGTTTGTAGACAGGTTACAAGAGGTAATATAAACTAAAAGTGTTAGAAACATATAACAAACTGAGCAAATAGCAAAACACTGCAAGATAAAAATTGACAGCTTTTGTGAATATTCAAATATGTACATTTTTGATAGGAACAGGCGTTAAACCTTTCTTTCTTTGTATGGAAATCCAAATTTTGTCATCTGCCATAATTTTTTGACTGGAAGAAACTGATTACTACAAAGAATTTTTGCATTTTAACTATGTAGCTTCCAACCAACATGAAGGTGGAAAAAACTATTTGATTCCAATTGAATTAAAAGACCTAAATCAAGGAATAAAGATATAAAGAATTCTTATAAGATTTTGATTAAGCTACTGTACATTCGTGTTCATGTTTGACAAGTCTTCAAACTTTGATCAGCGATAACTAATTGAGATCTTTCAGTGGTATCTAATTTTTTAATTTAGAGACAGTGCTCCTCTCAAAATTTATGCTAATTTTAATTGCAAATGTAGCAAGATATTTTTGTAGTTGTCTGTTTACGTTTAAGTGCTAGATGGGATTCTTTAGTGACATGCTGACATGTTTGTCCTTTGATATAACGTTTTTCTATAAAAAAAACGGTGCTTTTATGTAAAAAAAATTCATTAGCTCACGTCATATAAATCTCTACGAGGGATTGGTTTGGTGGAAAGAAACAAATCTAATTGATGGATAATTCCCGCTCCTTCTCAATGTCAGGGTCTGCTGTTTGGTACATTCATGTCATCCGCTGCCATTAATCTTAAGGTAGCAAAGGTAATCAATGGAATGAAACATAAATAATCAAATTTGTGAGCTTTGGCGGAAACACTCCGGATCTTAAAACTGCTGAAGGGTTTTATGTTTTTGTTTCTAATCATCCGACATAATCAAATGAAAGAACCCAGCTGACTAAGACCTATTAAAATTTATTCATACCCCTTTCAGATTGTTGGTGGAAAATATGTTCTAGAAGTAATCTGCGGCTGAATTTGAAGGTAAATAATAATGATAGTAGTCATAAATTTTGCATTTACAGTACTTAAAATTTTTGGAAGTTTGGATCAGCTGTACATCTGACAAAATAAGCTTTATAGAAAATTGATAGACTTTTTCATGCAGAACTTGAGAATCATTCCTGATGCTTAATGTATTTGCGAGAGTAGTCACCAGGTCTTCAAAACAGTATGTTTCTTCCCTAATATTCATACACAATAAAATATCAACTCTCATAGGCAGAAATTTATCTTACTTGCAATTTTCTGATAAGTTTCCTTTTTGAACAAAATTAAATTGAAGTAAATTGCCAAAAACTCTAGTTGTCCAAAACTGCTGTTCATGCTAGGACATATGTGCTCTTGAGGATGATGAGTGATAGAACGAGCTGCCATGAGGGAGACAGGTGTTTGAGTTGAATCCGCCTCTAAAATCCATTAAGAACTCATGAACGAGCTGTTTTGAGGTATGGCTGTTAGACGTGACAGATCACTGTTGCTTCTCAAATTGATAGTTAATTGCAAGAAATGAAATTTTGTTTTTAATCTAAACAAATTTGGGTAAAATATGATGTAAAAACTTGAAATTGACTTATTGTTGGACTTCCTCTAAGTAATTGCTACATCACAAATTTCAATTATGTCAAAAAATTGGTTGAAAATATGACACACATTTGAGACAATTTAAAGGATGTTTTTAATTTGAGGGGCTAGCATTTGCCCCTCACATACCCCTTCAGACATGCGATGTATTATTATGTATCAGTGGCAAATATTGAACTGTGATATCAAACCATTACCATTCATAAATTATTGATGTTATTCTTTGAGAGTCTTCACCCACACCAGCAACCCTCCCCCTACACGCCTTCAAAAACATGAAAATAACCATTCCAGTCAAGTCCAATCCCATTATCAGTGAATGAAAACTTTGATGAAGTAATTCAGAATTTGAGAAGATTAACATAATTTAGTTGTCTATGATTCCCTCACAACCGCATGCTTCTTGTGGGTTTTATATTTCTCTTGATTTGCTGGAAATATTGTCAGATGCGGCCTTAAATGTCTGGGGAGAATTCACTCTTCAGGTAGCACACCATCTGTTCGGCAGTGATAGATGTTCTCCGTACACATGAATCATCAACTGTAGACAAGCCAGGATCACCTGCTTTTGTGCGACTTAAATACTCATTATTTTTTCTGAAGGTTTCACTTAATGGTTGATCATGAGGCTCATCTGAAATGGATGAACATCAAAACAGACAAAAAGATGACAAAGTATATTTAATGCAAAGATTCTGATTGGTCAAGATATTTACACAAATAATGAGAGAGCTAAATCAATAATTGCTGCTTATGTTATATTGCTAGTGTGTATAAGATTTACTGGTGATGTGCCATTCAATTTTCTTGGGACGAAATTCCCTCCTTAAAGTTCAATTATTGCCACTATGGATGTAACGATCGCAAAAAGTGCCAGTCCATGTATGGTACCTTTTAAAAGGTGGATATTTAAAAATATTTTTAAAAAATTAAATTTTTTGCCACTGTTCCACGGAACAGTACTTTCTTAAATAATACTGTTTCGGATCAGATCTCACTGTTCCAACTTATTGATGATAACAGGACAAATTCCTTTTTTCAAAATGGGCTAAATTTACAACTACATTATTGGTCAATATGTGCAAATAAAATCTGTATGTCAGTTATTAATTAGTAGTTATTACACGAAAAGTAAATGATGTATCATCCAGTTGCGTACAATCATACATGTGCAAGCAGCCGTGCATATGTGTGTATTTACGATTAATTGTGCTAGGAAATTGCAGGCAAGGTGGGAGAAGCTTTTGTCTTTTTGAAAGAAATTCTTTTCATGATAATCTTGTTTGACAACATGCACATTGTTTTGCATCAGAAATCAAGTTATTGATCATTGATGTCACATGCTTGTAAAAAGAACACTGTTCCACTGGAGCAGTGCTGTTTGAAAATTCACTGTTCCTGCATAAAAGCACTGTTCACGGAACAGCGGAACAGTGGCAAATTCGACCCCTGCTTTAAACTTTATACATCATAATGGAACAAAATGTAATAAACAAGTATAATCAAAACTCAGATCTGTAGTACAAGAATGGAGAATTTTTTTAGTACATTTAAGTGAATCCACTTAAGTTTTCCTTTTTTTGAAGACAGAATACTTGATGCTTGAGTGGAAACTGATCTCCAATTTGTACAAGTGATCAATTCATCTGAATGGTATATTCTTGACACTTTCTGTGTAATTTGATACAAAACATACTTATTGTGAATTTATTACAATGTTCTGCTTAAATGTATTCCTCTCAAGTGCGTGGGACATGATTAAGAGAAGAGGGTAGATCTGCACTTGATGCAGTAAATTCAAGAAGAACCGCTTCATTGAATGAAACAAAGCTTTATATGCAGCAAGATTAGAGTAAAAATTCACTCTAAATGGACTGATTTTCACAATTTGTGATGTAGTGCAGGTGAAACCTAGCAAACGTTTGGGTAGAAACATTTTGAATTTCATATTAAAAAAAACATTTTTGTCCATTCTCATAAACATAATTGAAGCTTGGATGGGGCATTAAAGGATCATTGGACGTACGTCTTGAGTAGAATGCTGTGAATTGAATTCAATGACCTATGGAGAAAGAGTTTTAAATTTGGGGGAGAACAGTGTTTACATTTTGGAATGCATGCTCTTTTAGGTTCTGAATTGATGGTTGTTCAAAGTTAAGGAATTTTCAATATATCTGCTACTAAACACAGCTCAAACTCTTTGGGAAATTTGTTGAATTTCTCAGTTATTGAAACTGAAGAGAAAGCCTGTTTCTGATAGAAAGTGATTAGGGGGGACTATGGCTCAAAATCTCTTGGTTGGAATTTGCTGGCCCCCTGTCTTCTTTTGGTTGGAATTTGCTGGCCCCCTGTCTTCTTTTGGTTGGAATTTGCTGGCCCCCTGTCTTCAAAAAAATATTAATTAAAAACGATTTTGATGAAAAGTTGCCTGGCCATAGACCTCACTCTCCATTAGGATTGAATTCCATCCTAAGTGTTCAGAGTGTTTTAGGGAAAATAGTTTGATTTAAAACGTGCATAATTCAACTAATGTTGTTTTTACACATCCAAAGACCTTTAAGACAAGCATGGAAGAACGTCACAAACCATGTTCGCAGGAAAACTTAGCGGGAAATAATACAACAAATATTTATGAACTAAACAATTGTCTTCCTACTTTTTAGAATAGTTGCTTTTTTCCAGCTCTGTATAATATGGGGATATTTAAGAAATTAATACCCAGTTAAAAACCAATAAACAGGCAGTGGTGCTGCCAGGGGTTTGATATTGGGGGGCACAAACCTTTTTGGCATGGGGTCAAAGGGCCTGCCTTTGGGCCCCTTGTGGGGTTCAGGAGAAAAGCCCCGGTGGGCAAAGCCTTGCATTTTCCAAGTTTTAGATACCCCAATAGACTTTGGTTATGTGCAATACACACCTTTTAAAACTAAATAAGGATGATTACGAATGATCAAGTATATAGCAATATATAATGATACAGACTACCCCCTCCCCCTCCCCCTCGCATTAAAAATGGTAGAAAATAGCCATCTGAATATGTGCAACACACGGCTTTTAAACTAAATTAGGACGATTACTATTGATCTAGTATATAACAGCATATAATTTTGCAATGATACAGACTACCCTCCCCATTAAAAAAGTTCAAATAACCATTCGGGACAAAATATATTTTTTTATATTTTGGACATAGGGGATGTGCCCCCCTCCTATTATGGCGCCACTGTAAACAGGATTAATTTCAATGCATTTTTAGGGCAAATTTAAAATATTAAAAAACACCAAAATTTCTAGAAGGTTCAAGGCTATGGCGCTCACATGTTTACTAGCGGGAAATATAGCTACAATCATTTTATGTTTGTAGGAAGAAATATAAGGTATTCTAACCCTGGCAAATGATTCTACTATTGTTTGTGTCTTTGTTACCTTTAAAATTTCAGGTCAAATGTTCGTAAAATTTGAAGATATAACAAAAAATATCCCCTCCTTTTCAAGAAAAGAAATAGACTAATCATCAAGAAATAGTTTCTTTCTTATCAAGTCCCATTCCAAGTTTGCTACATCAAATGTAACTGAATCTGTTTGTCCTAATAAAAGTTTATTGAAACATTAATGAAAGAACAGTAATAGCATCTTGTCTGTAAAGCATGAATAAAATGTTCCTCATGGAACACTACATGTCGCATCTGATATACATCTCCTTTCTCCTACTGTCCTAGCTTTGATCATTTGGTGAAACTGTTTATTGTAGTACGAATTTGTAGAGTTTATATTATGTGTGCAAAACTCACATGTGTTATTCATCAATGGGGATTTTCATTATTTGATGTGGGAATTGTTTTAAGGTGGATACAATTAAAATTCAGTTTGAGCAGTCGAAGGTGATTTTCGATCAAAGCGACACTTCGCCTAGTGAAATTAATTCAGAAATATTTTGTGTAGGAAGTTTAAAGTTTAATGATATGAAGAGATATGATTACTATATGTGGAAGGGACATGAATTATACTGATGTGTTTGAAATGTTTAAAGTGCTGTGGACATCTAGAGTGTTATAGCCTCTTAGAAAGAATTGCAACTTTTGAGTAGAACACTTCATCTTTGAATTTTGGAACTAGCTCTTATAGTTTTCGAGATATGACTGATCAAAGTTAAGGAATCATTGAGAGTTTTTTAATTACAGTCTGGGAGCATGCCTCTTAATGGGAACACAAATGTTCCTAAAATAAGAACATTTTGCTACATGGAAGCCACTATTTTGTGATTTTTTCCATGATCCTTTGATATCCTTAATGTTTAAGCCTTATATGTAATGTTACATATTTCAAATTTGAAATATGTCTGGGAAAAATACCTTTGCTTGGGAAATTTGAAACTCATGAAAATACCTTCATTACTGTCATGGCTAAATATTGATCCACTCCCATTTGATATGTTTACCACGCCGATTTCAAAATATCAGAAATAAGACAATACTGCAGTTATAGGCTTTTAAGTGCGAAACAGCCATTTAAAAAATTCAATTTTTTTTAAAAACATTTTTAATATTTGAAGTATATAAATTGGAAACCATGACATTTTATTGTATCATCTGAACAATCAGGCTGCATGACTTCAATATTCTTGTGTGTTATACATGTTCCTATTAATAGGCATGCTCCCTGACCGAATTATGATGTAGAATTGGGTAGACAACTGTAGGCGTAATTCTTTCTTAAATCATCATTCCAAAGTCTTTGAAAATGATGAGCAGTTCCAGTCCAGCTGGAAGTTTGTTTGGGTTTGGTGAAGACTCAGAAACTTGTAATCAGAACACAGCATACAAAAGCATAAAGGAATAGTCCAATGTCTTTTTGCAATGTGTTATAAGAAAGATACATTTTTTTAAAACATTTTAGTACAAAAATCATGTTGATATGTTATTCTTACCAGGAGATATACAAATTTTAAGGTTCACAAAAAAATGCCAATAAACGAATAGGAAAAGACTCAGTATGACATCACAGCAACACATTCTCCCACAAAATGTATGTATATCAACCTGCTAGAAAAATAAATTGATGAAAGTTAGCTACAATATACATTGCCAAATATACCCTACTTCAATAACTTTTGGAAAATTGTTTCTAATCATACAGAAACAAGCAATTAACAGTCAAAGAAATACATAAACATTTGGAATGGAATTGCCCCTAAGACATCATCAAACATGAATGCATCATACTGTACAAAAAATTTAAAATGCAATTAGGAAATCTTAAAAAATCCATATCTCCTGAACGGAATATGATATCAACTTAATTTTTGTACCAAATTGACTCTAAAAGAATGCTCTTTCAAATATAATTTTGCAGAAAAAAACATGGGAATAATTCTTTAAGGTTAGGATAGCAAAAGATCCTGGAAAATATCAACAAGATATCAATGATGCTATAGCTCAACCCATAGCAGTGCAAAACCAATTGACTGGTGTTATTTAAAAGTAGTTTTATTTTTGTCACATCTGATCTTTTCAAATGCAATTTTAAGATTTTCTTGAAGTTTACTTATTTTTGGGGCAATTATTCATTATGTTAAAATTCCAAGTTTCAACCTTTCTCTGTGTTTTGTAATGGATTTAGAGAACAATAATTCCAATTGTGGGTGATGGTGGTCCTGATGGTATGTTTGCTGATATGCTGAATTCCATGTAGAGTCTTATTAGTGACCCAATTAGCTGATTTCTATGGCGTTGCATACAGATAATGCTGATATTCAGGGTAGCATTACAGTTTTTATTGTCACACAATAAATAAGTTTCTTTCCAAGAAGTGCATATTCTGGATGTTGGTTAATCTATGGATGTGTGGATGTTAAATTGTGATCCCAACTGTTGGAGGTTAACGTTTGCCCCATTGATTGAGTGCTGTATGATTGGAGGTGTTGGAGGTTAATGTTTGCCCCATTGATTGAGCACTGTATGATTGGGGGTGTTGAAGGTTAATATTTGCCTCATTGATTGAGCACTATAATTGGAGGTGTTGGAGGTTAATATTTGGCCCATTGATTGAGCACTGTATGATTGAAGGTGTTGAAGGTTAATATTTGCCTCATTGATTGAGCACTGTATAGTTGGAGGTGTTGGAGGTTAATGTTTGCCCCATTGATTGAGTGCTGTATGATTGGAGGTGTTGGAGGTTAATGTTTGCCCCATTGATTGAGAGCTGTATGATTGGAGGTGTTGAAGGTTAATATTTGCCTCATTGATTGAGCACTGTATAGTTGGAGGTGTTGGAGGTTAATGTTTGCCCCATTGATTGAGCACTGTGTGATTGGAGGTTAACATTTGCCTCATTGATTGAGTGCTGTATGATTGGAGGTGTTGGAGGTTAATGTTTGCCTCACTGATTGATTGCTGTATGATTGGAGGTGTTGGAGGTTAATGTTTGCCCCATTGATTGAGAGCTGTATGATTGGAGGTGTTGGAGGTTAATGTTTGCCTCATTGATTGAGTGCTGTATGATTGGAGGTGTTGGAGGTTAATGTTTGCCCCATTGATTGAGTGCTGTATGATTGGAGGTGTTGGAGGTTAATGTTTGCCCCATTGATTGAGCACTGTATGATTGGAGGTGTTGGAGGTTAATGTTTGCCTCATTGATTGAGTGCTGTATGATTGGAGGTGTTGGAGGTTAATGTTTGCCCCATTGATTGAGTGCTGTATGATTGGAGGTGTTGGAGGTTAATGTTTGCCCCATTGATTGAGTGCTGTATAATTGGAGGTGTTGGAGGTTAACATTTGCCTCATTGATTGAGCACTGTATGATTGGAGGTGTTGGAGCTTAATGTTTGCCCCATTGATTGAGTGCTGTTATGATTGGACTGTATGATTGGAGGTGGTGTTGAGGTTAATGTTTGCCCATTGATTGAGCACTGTATGATTGGAGGTGTTGGATTGGTTAATGTTTGCCATTGATTCACTGTATGATTGGAGGTGTTGATTGATTTGCTGTATGATTGGAGGTGTTGGAGGTTAATGTTTGCCTCATTGATTGAGCACTGTATGATTGGAGGTGTTGGAGGTTAATGTTTGCTGTATGATTGGAGGTGTTGGAGGTTAATGTTTGCCCCATTGATTGAGCACTGTATGATTGGATTGAGTGCTGTATGATTGGAGGTGTTGGAGGTTAATTTGCCTCATTGTATGATTGGAGGTGTTGGAGGTTAATGTTTGCATTGAGGTGTTGGAGGTTAATGTTTGCCCCATTGAGCACTGTATGATTGGAGGTGTTGGAGGTTAATGTTTGCCCCATTGATTGAGCACTGTATGATTGGAGGTGTTGGAGGTTAATGTTTGCCTCATTGATTGAGCACTGTATGATTGGAGGTGTTGGAGGTTAATGTTTGCCTCACTGATTGATTGCTGTATGATTGGAGGTGTTGGAGGTTAATGTTTGCCTCATTGATTGAGCACTGTATGATTGGAGGTGTTGGAGGTTAATGTTTGCCCCATTGATTGAACATTGTATGATTGGAGGTGTTGGAGGTTAATGTTTGCCTCACTGATTGATTGCTGTATGATTGGAGGTGTTGGAGGTTAATGTTTGCCCATTGATTCACTGTATGATTGAGGTGTTGGAGGTTAATGTTTGCCCCATTGATTGAGCATGATTGGAGGTGTTGAGGTTAATGTTTGCCTCATTGATTGAGTGCTGTATGATTGGAGGTGTTGGAGGTTAATGTTTGCCCCATTGATTGAGCACTGTATGATGATTGGAGGTGTTGCCTCATTGATTGGTTAATGTTTGCCCCATTGATTGAGTGTTGTTAATGATTGATTGAGTGCTGTGATTGGAGGTGGAGGTTAATGTTTGCCTCATTGATTGAGCACTGTGATTGAGTGTTGGAGGTTAATGCCCCATTTTGCCTCATTGATTAAGCACTGTATGATTGGAGGTGTTGGAGGTTAATTTGCCTCATTTTGCCTCAGGTTGATTACTGTATGATTGGCACTGTATGATTGGAGGTGTTGGAGGTTAATGTTTGCCTCATTGATTGAGCACTGTATGATTGGAGGTGTTGGAGGTTAATGTTTGCCTCATTGATTGAGTGCTGTATGATTGGAGGTGTTGGAGGTTAACATTTGCCCCATTGATTGAGCACTGTATGATTGGAGGTGTTGGAGGTTAATGTTTGCCTCATTGATTGAGTGCTGTATGATTGGAGGTGTTGGAGGTTAATGTTTGCCTCACTGATTGAGTGCTGTATGATTGGAGGTGTTGGAGGTTAATGTTTGCCTCATTGATTGAGTGCTTTATAATTAGAGGTGTTGAAAATGTGTTCATTCACTTGTTGGCTTAGAGTTGATTTATTAGGATGATAGTGAAACAAAGTTAATTTTGTTTGATGTGTGTTATTAAAGTACCATCTAAATTGAAATTTGTTTAGAGAAAGTTATTGAATTGTTCAGCCATCTCACTTGTTGGTTTCTAAGAAAGTAAATACCTTCTAGTCCCCAATTCCCCTTTGTTGCACAAAATCACTGTCTTTGTGAAATGGAGTACTTCTAATGGATACAGTTCACTATTGAATCTATCACAAAGCATTAACCCTAGCTGCAAACTTTTTCATAAAAAGATAGCTTAAATCTGTTTACCTCTTAAGTTGTTGATGATTGTTTCCATGACAAGCAGATTTGGTCATTTTTGAAGTATCAAGCGTTTTCCAAGCATAATAAATATTTGGACATGTTACTACTCTTATCAAGTATTTTCTTGTTCTGTATAATATTCTCTTCCAACTTAAAATATAAATGATTGAAAATATGACATCGTTAAAGAATTAATGACATAGTTAAGTGTAAACAAACCATAACATAAACTAAATTGGGAAAAGTGGGACAAATGCATTATAATGTAAAATTTGCTCAATTTGTTTGATGCAGTTTTGAAACTAAATAAGCTTTGTTTTTAGCAAATGGTTTATTTTTGTATAGAATTAGCATTTAAGGACACAATAAACAAAGGGAAAGTCTAAATAATGACCTCAATAATTAATTAATATTATCAAAAAGAGAGACAATTCACTGATTGGGTCTATTCCAACTCCCTGGTCAAAGTGTGCAAATCTGAAATTATTTCAGTGTGCTTCAAATAAATAATTATGCTGACAGTTGTAAGATTCTAGCTAAAATAAGTTTAGATAACAAGACAAATAAACACATAATTAAAAAATTAATTAATAATCATGTGAAATTAATTGGAATTCCCCACATTTGTGTTATTTACTATGACATTGTTCAAAACTAGATGCATTTAATTTGATTAAAACTAATTTGAATAAACTTGTATTATTCCATGAAAATGTTGAAATTATACAAACATTCAAGTACTGATTGATAAACTGTTAATGAATTAATTCATTATGAACATTAATTAAAATTGTTAAAGTATGAGCATAAAATGCATAAATTTTTATGAAAAATGAAAAAAATAAAATGTAATGAAATAAAAATTATTCTTATTTAAGCAAAACTCAAGTTTCTCTCAGCAATTACTAAACAAATTATACACAGATCAAGACATTTCATGATGGTACACACTCAATAACAGTGTACTCGCAATGTCTGGTAGATCACTCTGGTACGTGCATGAAAAAATAAATAAATAACAGGCCATAAGCCAAGGTGGCTGCAAGTGATTGTGATGAAAGTTTAAAGTTGCAATAAAATAAAGTAGCAGTGTATCTGCAATATGTTCAGTTTATCAAGAAATGTTTAAGTCCCCCTAAATAGCTGCACAGTGATGGATTAAAAATATGAAAAATAAAAGTTTGTTTAATCAAAAGTTAATTTTCTTTCAGCAATGATAGTATTTAACTAATCACACGTATAGATCAAGAAAATTAATGATGCTACGTACAGCGTTCCTGCCATTTTTAGTTAATTGAGAAATGATGACGCCCCGCCCCTCAACCCCCTCCCTCACAAAAGAAAAGAAAAACCAAACAAAAACTTATAACAGCATCAGAGATTGTGCTTTCTTTATTACAAAAAAATCATGATCTAAGTAAAAGTCAATTTCCTTTCAGCAATATTTGAGAATTTGAATTCAAGATAACTTACATTAACTTAACATATCACAGCCTACACTACAGATTGCAGTTGAAAATGGCTGCTAGTGCAGCACTACACACAGTGTATTCATGTGTGTACACTACAGTAGTTACGTTACGAAGGTACAGTACTGTGCATGCTGAAATCCTGGCCGACATCAACCTTAAAATTTACTCTAAAAACCAGCTGATAATCATTTTATTAAGTTTACCTTTATATAAGTAAGTTATTCTTAACATTACGTATGATTAGAAAAGGCAAATCAATACAAATTGTCCTCGAAATATGGGAATTCCAGCTACATGTACGGCGTTGTTTACAACTTGGAACTTAGTTACAACGTAACTTTGATGCGATTGCGAAATAATCATGGGTCAAATAAAAAATGAGTCGCTTGCCATATAAATGGGGCATCATGAAGAATTTTATCTCATTTTAAAGATTAACAAATTATCTTTCAAACAACGTTTGAATTTTCAATTTTCAACTTTTTTCTGTGAAAAAAATCATTAAAAACTTAAAACTCAAGTATCATTAGAAAGCTTGAGATATTGTTTTTATTTCTGGGCACATATTTGATTTCTGGCCACATATTAGATTTCTGGCCACATATTAGATTCAACTGCAACTACCAGCGATTGCTTTTTGCATGCACACAACACAAAGTCACGTCCCAAAAATTTCACACGGCTTAAGTCCCCCGATATAGCATTTTTTATTATCCCGTAATTCACTCAAATTTTCATCACTTTGCATAATTTTGGTCTTATATGAAAGGTAATTTTACTTAAATTAATAATATTATACCAACTTTTAGATCTGTTTAATAAAAGCAGTAAATATTTGTAAGTTAAAAAGAAGTGCTAATAGGAAACACATGTACAGAATGCATGAGGACCTAGCCATATATATGGTATACGCACTATACGTAAAGCATAACGCTTCAGCTAAAAGAGCTATTTTTAGCACCATTACGTATGAAATCTGATACTGTAGTAAAACCTTTCGGGAGCTTTAATTTAAAAAATACATAGAATATCTCTTAGCAAAATACAAACTATATGAAGAATACAAAAATCTCATTTAAGCCAAAATTTGAAAAGCAAAACCTAAAACCAAGGAGGAGATGCATTTTAAAGCAAACCAATGCACAGGCACATATGTGAGCTCATGTATGATTTGATAAGCGCCACTCATTACACTCTGTGTAATGGGTGGAGCTAATAAAAAGATCATCCTCAATGTCAATTTGTTTTTTTTGATTTATGTAACCTTTTGGTTTCTTATTTTATAGCCTCTAATTCATGTAACCTTTTGGTTCCTTATTTTATAGGCCTCTAATTTACATAACCTTTCAGTTCCTTATTTTGTAGGCCTCTTTCCAAACTGTTATTTGCCAATATTTCGTCCCTCTTTCCATAGGCCAATAGCGGCGAATGTCAAAAAGAATAATGACGGTATTTCAATTTTGCATACTAGTGTCAATTGTGACTGAAATGAATATAAAAGAAAAGTGATAGATTCATTTTCATGATAACTTGCAAAAGTTTCCTGTGTTCCCTCTTTAACGAGGTGTAAAATGAGTATTTTGCTCTTCAGAATCACAATGAAAGTATATCCAAAGATTTAAAAATCTCTAACGTGGATTTTCTCAAAAGTCGTGTTTTCCTACATTCGTCACTATGTGGACAGAGGGACGAATTGTTACAATGATGCTTTCAGAGGATTTCTTCGAACAGAAATGTCTTTTTGATCAAGTGTATAGTTATGATGACTTTCTTTTGTTTCTTAAAATTTTTCACAAAATTTGCTGACCACACACAAATTGTGTACTTGCTCACTCACCCTTTCCAGGGCATGTTTAAAAACTAGATGAGGTCATAAGGTCAGGTGGTAGGTAAATGGAAAATGATTAGTCGCGCTGGGAGGTACAGTGTTGCTGTGTATTGCCTATGTAGTAAATTTTATCAGTTAATTTAACTTTAAGACTTAAAAGGAAAAGATTACCTCCTAACTTGATATAGTTTTCATGCTCTTTTGTATATAATTCAACTTATTCTGAACATTCTTATGACCTATTTTCATGACAGATACTTAGCATGAGAGCACTAGGTACTGTAATACTAAACCAAATGATGGTATAATTCTGTTTTTGTATGTTTTGCATGCTTGACCTGTTTATTTGTATGTGAAACCAGGGGATGCTATATAGCAAATCCCTGGTGAAACATTGAAACTTAATTCAATGCCTTTTTAGGTCAATTTGCAGTAAATAAATGTAGCAACTGCGGCCTGATGTTTCGCAGGACTCGTGCTTCGTCAGCTGGAAAAAAAGAAGGAAAAAAAACTAGATTATACTATACATGTAGCAGCTAGAAAGCATTGGCGGCTGTAAGAGATTTTAATTGGAGGGGGCAAAATATGAACATCTTTTGAATTATACATTTAGTTTAATAAAAAAACAATGCTTAGGCTGATTGGCTAATCTTGGGTGGGGGTGGGAGGTGGCAAGTGCACTAAGGCAAGCCGTGCATGCCAGAAAGTATATTGTACTTTGTTACAAACTTTAAATTAACAAACGTGTCCTGCTTTTAACCAAGTGTCATGTATTTATGCACTTGTCAATTGTGTGACTCACTCCTACACCCCCGGACAAGGTGAGTCATTGCACCAAAGTGGGTGGACAAAACCTGTACATTGACGCACCCCTCAGTTACTTAAGTGACTGACATTTTTTGTGAAATGACTTACCTGAAATCAATCACCTCTGTACAAAGTCAATGGGTCTGAAATAAATTGACTCACCCCAGAATCACTTTAGTGACTGACAATTTGGTACAATGACACACATGTGAGTCACTATTTCATATGTCAATGACTCACCTTTGACTGACATTGCCGGGGGTAGTAGGGATGAATCATACAAATGACAAGTGCATTAGATCTATCAAATTTAATCTTTTAAGCACAAGAGTCAAATATCAATAACTACAAATGCACAATGTAGTTGAAATTTTGAGAACTGATTCAAGAACGCATTCGATTGAAAATGAGTGAATCAACTCCAACTTCTTTGATTTGACAGTTATCCTATTAACGGAATCTTTAAGATGAAGAGAGAAGTTATTGAAGATGAGTCTGTTGAGTCATAGATATCCTTCGGTAATACATCTTACTTCTATGAAGGGTTCTTAGCTCTTAAAGAAGCTGTGGAGTGGGAGTAGATGTGACGCATATCTCGTGAATATTCATGATATATCTCTTACTCAGTTGTATTACAGTGATTTTCATCGATTGGTTTTATTATTGAGAGATTGGTTTAAGGGTTTTAACTTTTTTGTTGTGTAGGTTAGAAAACAGTGAAGAGATAACTTTGGTATCTTGTTTCTTTTGACCGATACCCTTTCTTCACCTCATATGATCTAATCTCCCTGGCACAACTTTATCATTGCTGTCATGGTACTGTTAAACCTCACCTAGCAACCAAGGTTTAGATATTTCAATTGTAAATTTGTTTGAGAATGATTGCACAGCTTTGAAACTCTACTGTTTGAAGAGTGGTGTGCACTCCCACTTCCTAACAATGGAATCAAATTCAAAAATAAGTCAATTAATTGATAAGTTTTTAATAAATTTCTGGAGATGGTAAATCACAATGATTTCATGAGACCCTTAGTTCAGAGGCATAGGAAGCAGGGCCTCCAAGCAGATTTCACCTTCCTGGCTGCATGATTTCTGCCCACCCATTTGGGAAGTGAAATTGGTATATCTTGGTCAAATTTCCACAAAACTGGCCAAAATTTGCCAAAATTTTTATTCCAAAAATGAAGGAAATCTTTCTGAAATTGAAGGGTGTTTCTTGATTAGCAGCAACTTTTGATGAAAACTTAATTTACCAGGGAAATTTTTGCACTTATCACATAAATTATTATTTGTTTGCCTCTTCCTCCCCCCTCCCCTTCTCCCTCCCCACCTAGAGAGATGACCCTTCCTACAAGCCTTACTTCTCTGGGCATATTCAAAAATAGGTCAGAAAAATACAAAAAAACACTTCTCAGATATGTTGACATATGAGATATCACATCTGTATAGTCACAATGTGATGTGCAATTAATTGTGTGCATAAGAGAAAAAAAAATCCCTCCACATTTTCACAGGCAAATATGAATGCTTTGAATCATGGTGAAATATGAATATAGGCAACTTTAATAACAAGGAATGAAAATATGCAGTATCGTATGAAGAACTATCCATGGTAGTTCTTCATTCGGTGATCGATTACTGCCTCTGCAGATTTTGAAACAGTCTCAAGTTTCAAGCATGCAGACATCATCTTATAAGTACAGAATTGAAGTATAGTGAGAAAACTCCAAAAGATAAAGCGGATGCGACTGTATTTATTCATTGTTTTGATCATGCTCCTCTTTCTTTCATTCTTCAAGAATATCTGTAACATCCTTCAGTATTCTTAAAGGTAGAGGGGTACTTCTCCTTTGTGTTTATATTGTCCATCATAATTCCTTGAAGGGGTGCATCAAATATAAAGGTTCTTGAGGTTTTACTATACCCCCAATCTACCTACTGTGGTGTAGCAGTTATCATACCTGTCTACAGACCACAAGGCCCCGGGTTCAATCCTGGGGTGGGTAGACACGCCAGTGCACCACAACTGGTTATCAAAGGCCGTGGACATTGACTTGGTTGCCGATGTTATGTCTGTCCGTACGTCGTACCTGTGTTCTCGTCCGGGTCGTATTAAGCGTTTCGTGATAGCATTTGTACTATCATAACCGAATACGCAGGCGACGACCCCGTCATTGTAATTGTGTGTTCAACTCTCTCTCTCTCTTACTATACCCCCAATCAAATTTCAAATTTTAGAATAAATTTTCTCTTTATTCTTAGTTACTGTAAATTTTTTAATGGAATTACATACAGATTTTGAGCCATCTGGCCATCTAAATAAAACATATATTGAAAAATCCTCAAGTCATAATTTGTCTTCTTCTTTTTTCTGCCTTTTGTCAGAAACTAGAAGACTACGCTACCAAAAATGTAAAACTCTCTGAATAGGCTTTTGAACTTAAGATTTCCGTAGGTATGCGTACGTAATTCAAACCTATTTTACTTTGAGCCATTTTCAAATCAATTGTTCCATAATTGGAGAGAGTTAAAAAAAAAAACAGTCTGCTTACCATCATAGAGATGATTTTAAGGCTAGAAATTTAACCTTGTTAAAAAAGTGAAACTCACTCTGATTCACTGCTGACCTGGGAATTAAGAGGGACAGACTGAGAAAAGGGGACAAAATACCCTCATACAAGCTTACATTTGTATATTTTATTCTTGTTAGATTTAATGGGACAATTCAACTGGGGACCAATGACCCAGAGGCACTTTCACTTCCTGTACCATGCTAATCTGATCTAAGTGCAGCTTACATATTTTGCCTTTATATATTCAATCTGTATTAAAGATGCATATGGTCAAATATTGGCAGGAAAATATGACCTGAAGGTTTTTTTTTCTAAGGTATTTGATTCTAGTCTGAGTTACGTGACTCTCATGGTACCTCTCGTTCCTTTATGTCTGTGTTCTCACTTATTTGCGGATCATGATCCCGAACAATATCCTAAATCCAGAACCCTAGCTGGATTTAAAAAGGGGCAGGATGCTAGATTTGTTGAGGGGCACTTTAATGTACGTGCAAAGTGCTGTGCCTTTTCGGCATGGGGTCCAGGGGCCCCCTTAAGGCTCAACCACCTGGTGCATAAAAAAATTGTGGCTCATATTGACCATTCATGAACAAAAACATGACTATTTTTTACTATGCTACCATTCTGTGTTCTGTGTTCTGTGACCGTGTAAGGTTATTCATTATTGGGTTTAGTAAAGATTATAAAGTTTATGAAGAAATGTTTTAATTTTTGTTTTTCTTTCCCTTTTTGGTAAGCATGCAAAGCATAATGCGAACCTATGTAATGACGATTCGTCCATCCGGCCCTCCACAGTTTTGCCTGAGAATTCCTCAGAAATGTTAAAAGTTTTTTGAGAATTTCTTAGAAAATGTTTATAAGTTTCTTCAGAGTTCCTCAGAAAAAGTTAAAGTTTCTTCAGAGTTCCTCAGAAAAAGTTTAGGTTTCTTCAGATATCCATAAAGCGGATGCGACTGTTTTTATTCATTGTTTTGATCATGCTCCTCTTTCTTTCATTCTTCAAGAATATCTGTAACATCCTTCAGTATTCTTAAAGGTAGAGGGGTACTTCTCCTTTGTGTTTATATTGTCCATCATAATTCCTTGAAGGGGTGCATCAAATATAAAGGTTCTTGAGGTTTTACTATACCCCCAATCTACCTACTGTGGTGTAGCAGTTATCATACCTGTCTACAGACCACAAGGCCCCGGGTTCAATCCTGGGGTGGGTAGACACGCCAGTGCACCACAACTGGTTATCAAAGGCCGTGGACATTGACTTGGTTGCCGATGTTATGTCTGTCCGTACGTCGTACCTGTGTTCTCGTCCGGGTCGTATTAAGCGTTTCGTGATAGCATTTGTACTATCATAACCGAATACGCAGGCGACGACCCCGTCATTGTAATTGTGTGTTCAACTCTCTCTCTCTCTTACTATACCCCCAATCAAATTTCAAATTTTAGAATAAATTTTCTCTTTATTCTTAGTTACTGTAAATTTTTTAATGGAATTACATACAGATTTTGAGCCATCTGGCCATCTAAATAAAACATATATTGAAAAATCCTCAAGTCATAATTTTTCTTCTTCTTTTTTCTGCCTTTTGTCAGAAACTAGAAGACTACGCTACCAAAAATTTAAAACTCTCTGAATAGGCTTTTGAACTGAAGATTTCCGTAGGTATGCGTACGTAATTCAAACCTATTTACTTTGAGCCATTTTCAAATCAATTGTTCCATAATAGGAGAGAGTTAAAAAAAAAAAAACAGTCTGCTTACCATCATAGAGATGATTTTAAGGCTAGAAATTTAACCTTGTTAAAAAAGTGAAACTCACTCTGATTCACTGCTGACCTGGGAATTAAGAGGGACAGATTGAGAAAAGGGGACAAAATACCCTCATACAAGCTTACATTTGTATATTTTATCCTTGTTAGATTTAATGGGACAATTCAACTGGGGACCAATGACCCAGAGGCACTTTCACTTCCTGTACCATGCTAATCTGATCTAAGTGCAGCTTACATATTTTGCCTTTATATATTCAATCTGTATTAAAGATGCATATGGTCAAATATTGGCAGGAAAATATGACCTGAAGGTTTTTTTTTTTCTAAGGTATTTGATTCTAGTCTGAGTTACGTGACTCTCATGGTACCTCTCGTTCCTTTATGTCTGTGTTCTCACTTATTTGCGGATCATGATCCCGAACAATATCCTAAATCCAGAACCCTAGCTGGATTTAAAAAGGGGCAGGATGCTAGATTTGTTGAGGGGCACTTTAATGTACGTGCAAAGTGCTGTGCCTTTTCGGCATGGGGTCCAGGGGCCCCCTTAAGGCTCAACCACCTGGTGCATAAAAAAATTGTGGCTCATATTGACCATTCATGAACAAAAACATGACTATTTTTTACTATGCTACCATTCTGTGTTCTGTGTTCTGTGACCGTGTAAGGTTATTCATTATTGGGTTTAGTAAAGATTATAAAGTTTATGAAGAAATGTTTTAATTTTTGTTTTTCTTTCCCTTTTTGGTAAGCATGCAAAGCATAATGCGAACCTATGTAATGACGATTCGTCCATCCGGCCCTCCACAGTTTTGCCTGAGAATTCCTCAGAAATGTTAAAAGTTTTTTGAGAATTTCTTAGAAAATGTTTATAAGTTTCTTCAGAGTTTCTCAGAAAAAGTTAAAGTTTCTTCAGAGTTCCTCAGAAAAAGTTTAGGTTTCTTCAGATATCCTCTTTGAAGGCTGGAATTTCCTTACTAAATGTTAGTTTTTTTAGACTCTTTTGACAGGTTGAAGAGTAGTTTCCTTAAAAAGTTTACAAAATTTTTGATATTTCCTTTGAAGATAACTGTAAGATGATATAATTTCCCAAAATCCTTTAGATATTGGCTTTGATCAATTGTCTCTCATAACACTGGAGGTTTAAAATCCTTAAACTTATTTAAAATATTTGTGCACCAACGGCTGTATCAGACATGATTATTAAACTCCACCTTTATTATTGTGTTTATTTGCATAAAGTTGCTAAACAGTGTATGAACTGACAAGACTTTTTTTAGTATGCTCAGTCAGGAAGTTTGACAGGATGTGACTGCATATGGGCATAGGGAGGGATGCCATATGGGACATGGATGGGGGCCATGGGGACATACCATGTGGTATGCACCAAGGGCTATATCAGGTATGATTTTTTGACTCAGCCTTTTTTTTTATTCAATGACCATTTGCATATTTATTTATTTATTTTTTCCAGTAAAAATTATGTACAATTTATAAATTAAAAAATACAATAATATACAATACAGAACAATAAACAAAAGAAAAGAATGTAGAAAATGAGACAATAAAATAATTAAAGATATAAAATTGAATACAAAATGAAAAGTTAAAAAGGGTTATAATAAGGGCTCTAAAATACCAAAATGAATAAAAAATGCAGCTTATATACAAATTGATTTTAAAAACTGTTGTTTCAAAACTTGGGATGGGGTGGCTGGGTTTCTCAGATTATAATTTGTTTTATTGCACATGGATGTTATTTCTAGATTTAATGGGTGGTCTTTTGTTGAAACTATGTTTTGGGCAAGTCTGTCAAATTCTTTCTTTACTGCATTGTTTACTTTATTTATAAGTAAATCACGGTCTAAACAAAATATTGGCACAATATCTCAAGAAACTTTTAATTCCATTTTGTTCTTTTACTTTTAAAAAATGGTACCAAACTGGGACTGCATAAATGATGAGGCAAGATGGAGGCTGTGAATATCTTAATCCTAGTTTCAGAAGGGAAATAAGAAACAATATAAGTTAATGTAGAGACAATATAATACACTTTGGACAACATCTTCGAAATATGGTTAGAAAACGATAACTTATCATTGATGCAGACTCCCAGACAGGTTGTACAGGACATACGTTCGACGCAATTACCACAAACAAACGTTTTCTCATTCTTAATTGTTTCAATCAACCATTTATGTTTTATGTTTATTTTTCAAAAACCATTTCCTTTGATTTTCATGGGTTAAAAAGTAGATTTTCTCTCTGCACGTAACCACAAAACTATTTTCAAAATGTTGATAGTTGCCTTAATTTTTGCGATGGGTCTGCTTAGAGAAGTTATAAGTTATTATAACTGACAGATTTTCATACAGAGTATCTTCAATCAGGGATTTAGACAAGACTTAATAGGATGTCATGTGGGACATGGGGTGGGATGTCATGTGGGATATGGGGTGGGATGTCATGTGGGACATGGGGTGGGATACCATGTGGAACAGAGTGGGAAACCATGTAGGAAATATGGTGGAATGCCATGCAGGACATGGGATGCCATGTAGAACAGGGGGGATACCATATAGGATATATGGTGGAATGCCATGCAGGACATGGGATGTCATGTGGGACATGGGGTGGGATGTGGGGGGTGGCGTGTGGGACCCGGGGTGGGATGCCATGTGGGACATGGGGTGGCATGCCATGTAGGACATGGGGTGGGATGCCATGTGGGACATTGGGTTGGATGCCATGTGGGACATGGGGTGGGGTGAGATGACATAGGTTGGGAGGCTATGGGACATGGGATGTGATGCCATGTGGGACATTGGGACATTGGTGGGATATCATGTGGACATGGGTGGGATCAGGTGAGCAGGTGGGAAGCCACATGGGGACATGGGAGAGATGCCATGTGGGACACAGAGAGGGCTGCCATGTAGGACATAGGGAGGGATGTCATATGGGACATATAGCTGAATTAATGTGGGACATAGGATGAGATACATGTGGGATATAGAGTGGGATGCCATGTGGGTCATAGGGTGAGATGCCTGTGGGACATATGGTGGAATGCCATGTGGGACACACTGTATGGTACAATGCAATGTGGAACATATGGTGGAATGCCATGTTGGAGATATGGTGGAATGCCATGTGGGACAAGGGATGGGATGGGATGTCATGTGGGACATGGGGTGAGATGTCATGTGGGACATGGGGTGGGATGTCATGTGGGACATAGGAGGCCATGTGGGAGATGCCATTTTTATAATTGGCTAGGTCATATGATATGGGTGTCGATTTGCATTGTAATGGGAACCATGATGGTATTTACTGTTCTAGTTACATTTAAAATATATATGAATTAGTTATAACAGGATGTTGCATAACTGTAACGTGATGCACGTGTCACTGATCTGCGTATAACTGTAACGTGATGCACGTGTCACTCATCTGCGTATAACCGTAACGTGATGCACATGTCACTAATCTGCGTATAACCGTAACGTGATGCATGTGTCACTGATCTGCGTATAAACGTAACGTGATGCACGTGTCACTGGTCTGCGTATAAACGTAACGTGATACACGTGTCACTGATCTGCGCATAACCGTAACGTGATGCACGTGTCACTGATCTGCATATAAACGTAACGTGATACACGTGTCACTGATCTGCGATAACGTAGCGTGATGCACGTGTGATCTCACGATTATGTGATCTGATCATATAACGATTATGCGTGTGCTGATCTGCATATCATAACATGATCGTGTCACTGATCTGCATATAACTGTAGCGTGATGCACGTGTCTGATCTGATCTGCAGCGTGATGCGCGTGTCACTGATATAACTATAACGTGATGCACGTGTCACTGATCTGCATATAACCGTGTCACTGAATAACCGTGATGATGCACGTGTCACTGATCTGCATATAACCATAACGTGATGCACGTGTCACTGATCTGCATATAACCGTAATGTGATGCACGTGTCACTGATCTGCGTATAACCGTAACGTGATGCACGTGTCACTCATCTGCGTATAACCGTAACGTGATGCACGTGTCACTCATCTGCTTTGACACATTTTTTGAGTTTCATTGGTGGGGCTGATTGCCAGCTGTTCCAATTCATGATCCTACCCTCACCTTGGATCAAGATTCAAGTATGATCAGATCTGATCGATCTGCTGGGCATAATTTTCACAGCAAAAACATGAACGGATCTGCGCCTGCAGTGGGTTTGATCATGAGCTTAAGTGAGAATACACTCTATTTTCTCCTCCTAAGCTTTTCTGTTGATGGAGGATGATGTTTCAAACAATCTGACCATATGGACATTCAAGAAGAGAAGTGTAATTAATTAACAGGTTTTGTTCTGTGTCAAGACCTGAGGCATGCATCTACTATCATTTCATTTCAACCACTCGAAACTCCAGTTTTCTGTTTTATCACTTACAGTGTTGAAGACTGTTATATGAGAACCAGGAAACTGAACAACGGTCGGTCCTCATCACTTGTCATGCGTGGAATTGATATGTGTATTTCACTGCTATTTTGACAATATTTTTTAGACTCTCAGCATTTTCCCACTTGACACCTCTCCCTCCCTCCTCCCTCTCTATTTCAAAAGACTGGCCACACCCCCTGCTTACTTGGTGTAAAAGAAAACTGTCGGAAGTGTTTTAAGAGTAAGATTTTTAGAAAAAACTGCAGAAGAGAATTATGTAGAAATAATGAAAATTTCCGGACCTGCATGATATTGACCCATTTTTTAGCAGTTTAGATTTTAAGGGATCAATATGCACATTTCTATGCAAATTTGTGATCTATGACTGGGTGACCGTGGTTTTTCTGATGGTAAATCCTCTATTTCTGAATTATGTATTCTATCTCTTTGATGTAAGGATGCTGCATATTCTGCCCAGACATAATCCAGTATACTTCGAATAGATTTAAAATTTCTGAAACTTTGATAAATCTTTCATCAGAAACTAAAAGAATCTACCCAAGATTAATTGAAGCCCTTTCTGAACAAGAAAGACTTTTCAATTCTATATGTCCACAGACCGTCAATCATGGACTCGAACGCATTGAAGCTCATATCATGGACATAGCAGAGCAAGATGTTCAAAATGGACACTTTGCTGCATGCATGATTTGTATGCCTTCAAAGCGTTTCTAATTGTCAAAAAGCCGCTAAATTTGAAGAAAAAATGATACCCACTGACCCAAATGTAAACTAACCATGGCGAATCTATTTGCTCATTTTAGCACCTTATTTCCTTTTAATCATTTTTTGATCTCAAAGTTCTTAGCTTGTTTTTAAATTTAAACATGATTGATTGATTAAGGTACTGAACAGAATTACCACTAAAAAGAAGCTTGTTGTACAAATTGCTTCGCCCTGCCGCAATGCATCGCTTTGTAATATTGCATCATGTGGGGCAATGCATCGCTTTGTAATATTGCATCATGTGTGGCAATGCATCGCTTTGTAATATGGCATCATGTGTGGCAATGCATCGCTTTGTAATATTGCATAATGTGCGGCAATGCATCGCTTTGTAATATTGCATCTTGTGCGGCAATGCATCGCTTTGTAATATTGCATCATGTGCGGCAATGCATCGCTTTGTAATATTGCATCATGTGTGGCAATGCATCGCTTTGTAATATTGCATAATGTGCGGCAATGCATCGCTTTGTAATATTGCATCATGTGCGGCAATGCATCACTTTGTAATATTGCGTAATGTGCGGCAATGCCTCTCTTTTTAATATTGCATCATGTGCGGCAATGCATCGCTTTGTAATAGTGCATCATGTGTGGCAATGCATCGCTTTGTAATATTGCATCATGTGCGGCAATCCATCGCTTTGTAATATTGCATCATGTGCGGCAATGCATCGATTTGTAATATTGCATCATGTGCGGTACCATCCCTTTATAATATTGCATCATGTGCGGCAATGCATCACTTTGTAATATTGCATAATGTGCGGCAATGCATCACTTTGTAATATTGCATCATGTGCGGCAATGCATCGCTTTGTAATATTGCATCATGTGCGGCAATGCATCGCTTTGTAATATTGCACCATGTGCGGCAATGCATCGCTTTTTAATATTGCATAATATATTATATTAGAGATTTCCTCCAGCCAAACCTTTTTCTTATTCTGGCTTGATTTAGCTGTAATAATCAGGGGCATAGCCGGAGGGGGGCTTGGGGGGCCCTTAGATTTTTCTGATGATACTTTTTTTTACCATGAGATAATTCTTAGTCTAGGTTTATGTAAATTTTCAGGAAATTTCATTCAATTTTCGGAAATCTCTTTCAATTTTTGAGAAATTTCCTTCATTCTTGTGCAATTTTCAGAAAATTTCTTTCATTTTGGGCAATTTTTCTTCAATTTTTGATAAATCTGCTTTAATTCTCTGTTAATTTTCTTCAATGTTTGGGAATTGCCTTACAATTTTGGGCAATTTTTTTCATTCTCATGTCTTTAATTTTCTGAAAATTTCTTTTTCGGGTAGTTTTTCTTTAATTTTAGTCTAATTTTCTTCATTTTTGGTAAATTTTCTTTCCTTCATTTTTGGGCAAGTTTTTCTTGATTTTTGGTAAATTTTCTTCAATTTTTGGAAAATTTCCTTCACTGTGATATCCCTTTCAATGTTTGGGAAATATATTTCATTGTTGTTAAATTTTCATACATTTCCTTCATTCAGAGACAAATCTGTCTTTGATTTTCGGTAAATTTTCTTCAATTACAAATTTCCTTCATTCTTGTGCAATTTTCAGAAAATTTCTTTTATTTTAGGCAATTTTTCTTCAATTTTTGATAAATCTGCTTTAATTCTTTGTTAATTTTCTTCAATGTTTGGGAATTGCCTTACAATTTTGGGCAATTTCTTTCATTCTCATGTCTTTAATTTTCTGAAAATTTCTTTTTCGGGTAGTTTTTCTTTAATTTTTAGTCTAAATTTGTTCATTTTTGGTAAATTTTCTTTCCTTCATTTTTGGGCAAGTTTTTCTCGATTTTTGGTAAATTTTCTTCAATTTTCGGAAAATTTCATTCACTATTTGTGATATCCCTTTCAATGTTTGGGAAATATATTTCATTGTTGTTAAATTTTCAGACATTTCCTTCATTCAGAGACAAATCTGTCTTTGATTTTCGGTAAATTTTCTTCAATTTTTGAGAAACTTTCTTCATTTTGGGGCAATTTTTCCTCGATTTTCAGTAAGTTTCCTTCAATTTTAGGAAAATTGCCTTCAATTTTAGGAAATCTCTTTTAAATTGGGGGAAATTCTTTTCATTCTCATGCCATTTTCTGAAAATTTTCTTCATTTTGGGAGTTTTTGATTTTTGAAAAATTTTCATCAGTTATCGGGAAATGTTGCCAAATTTTACCAAATTTTCAAATGATTTTAACAACACTTTCTTCAATTTTTTGTTAACATTCCAATTTTCCCAATCGAAAGAAAAGGTTTCAGCTTTTCTCTGTTCCCGGCTAAGACCATGCCCACATGTCCCAATAAGTTCCATTAATCATGTCAAAGCTGCTTATAAATCACGTTAAAACACCATTCCTGGTTTGGTTTGACTTGGACCTCCTGACATTTTATCTTGGCTACGCCCCTGATAATAAATATGCAATAATCTATAGCGCAATATATATCTGATTGTTATTCTTAGTGATACAGTATCTTGAAGAATAAAATCATTACAGTGCATTAAATGAAATAAAACAATCACATAATCTTGATTGAAATATTCTTATAGACTTCTGGAGTTTTCCACATGGACATGCCTGGTTTAAAGGAATAGTTCAGAGGTCAAGCAAGTTTATCTTAGATGAAACAGGACTTTAAGGGAAAAGAATGGCGAAGAATCTTCTTTAATAGCTTATTCCTTCAAGGAATTTCGGTTGTACAAATGACTGATTAGTGAGTCTACTATGCCATGCATCCTCCCTCACATTCTTAAGAATTTTTGATATATTTTAAAGAAAATATTTTCAACTATTTTATGATTTGAATTATTTTGCCTCGAACTTTCTTCAGGTGGTAAACCATGCATAATTACCCTTACTAGATTCTGATTTGGTACTTTCTTAATGTATCCAATGGTTTTAAAGCCACAAAATCTCTGAACAAATATCTGAGGATTCTGAGGCTGGGAAAGTCACAACTAGTCTGATCTGATTTCAGTAGTTTCCACACAAATGATACCAAACTTTCAACTTAAATATCTCCCTCTGAAAAAAAATTTTGAATGCTTTTTTGGCCATTGTTTCTTTCGAAGTCCTCTTTCATATAAGATTTACTTGCTTGACCCCTGAACTAATCATTTCAATTCTCTTAATCTCAACTCCCTGCTCTTATGTAGAAGTTCACCTCTACCAACCATCATATAGTTCAAAGATATGCGGTACATTACAACTTTGTTAATCACAATTGATGATTTTGTATTAATTTTGATCTTGACATTTTAACTTGTTTTGTCAAGTTTTACTTGACACCAATATGTTCAATCCTTAATTTGAGAGATTTTGAAAATGCACTTATCATTAATTTGATAAAAGTTGACAAAAGATTTGGTCAAAGGATATGCTCAGCTGGTTAATATATCATTCAAATTAAATGTTCTAAACAACCTAAACAATTGATTTTCTTTAGATGAGCATAAAAGTTTGAAAAAGCTAGAAACTGTAAGATTTAATTTGACCAAAATTTAAGTAGAAAGGATTTGGAGAAAGAAATGGGTAAATGACTACCATATCCAGTACGTCCACTGCGTAAACACTGTTGTGGAGACAAACTAAGGTTTTGTAATCAGGGGTTCTTTACTGAAAGTATCTCACAATGCAATCTCTTGTCAATTACTGGAAGTATCTCACAATGCAATCTTTTGTCAATTATTGGAAGTATCTCACAATGTATTCTCTTGTCAGATACTGGAAGTATCTCACAATGTTATCTCTTGTCAATTACTGGATGTATCTCACAATGCAATCTCTTGGCAATTACTGGAAGTAACTCATATTGCAATCTCTTGTCAATTACTGGAAGTATCTCACAATGCAATCTCTTGTCAATTATTGGAAGTATTTCACAATGCAATCTTTTGTCAATTACTGGAAGTATCTCACAATGCAATCTCTTGTCAATTACTGGAAGTATCTCACCATGCAATCTCTTGTCAATTAATGAATTATTAATTTGTCGATGCAAAGAGGCATTTCAGGGTACAGAAAACCTCATGTTCACTTCAATTTTTGAAATGAAAACATGATTATTATCAATTCAATGTGGGATTTTGTATATTCCATGGTATACAAAACTATATATAGTTGCTTCAACTTATTTCAGGGTTGGAAAAACCACTTGCCTGCTCGCAATAGGCAAGGGAAAACTAATTATTGTCAGTATAAATATTATAATATACTGTGGTACTCGCCACACTTAATTAAGCCTTGCTAAGTTTGGTGAGTTGACTTTTTTTGTATTTTTTCAGCCCTGATATATTTTTTCTTCTTTTGTCATGTCATGTAATTTTGAGAGTAGTGTAAGAAACAAGTTAAATAAACTAAGCATTTTAGTGATCAACAAAAAATCAAAGCTGCAGCTGAGAAGCTTTTAATCTTTAAAGTAAGATGGAACGGTTTAAAATCTATTTTGCCTCTGTCGGCCTGCTTATACCATGAATAAATTATTCCATTAATTTTATCAGGTGAATTTCGGTTAAGAATCTATCTGCATATTGTTTAAATATCCTCTCTCCAGGCAAACTTAATGCATTCAAGCTTTTATTTGGATTAGAACACATGTATTGTATAAATGACTGTGAGGAAGCCTTGCACATAATCCTTTGCTCTCATTTTCTGCTAAAAATGTCAAATTCAGCGACAAAACAACTACTTTTGCAAGATTCTACTTAGTGACAATTAGGTTTTTTAGAGCAATATATACATTTACATGTACAGATGTGTAGATCACATAATCCTATAAGATTTTAATTGGGAACCAAAATTCATGAAAGGGAACTTCTTGTACAGGTAGAAGTTTATATACAGTGTGATGTATTGCTCAATATACAGGGAGATTATGAAGCGTAGCCCTAAGCTGTAGACAATATTTTTTGCAATTTTTTACTATTAAAAGGATTAGTTTGGTGGTCAAGCATATTCATCTTATATAAAAGAGGACTTCAAAAGAAACAAAATGGTGAAGAAAGCATTCAAAAGTCTCATTCCATTAAGGAGATATTCAAGTTTAAAGTGTTATTATTTCTGTAGAATTGACTGAAATTAGACTAGTTGTGATGTCACAGCCTCAGACTCCTCAAAGTCTTTAAGTATTTGAAAGAAAGTTGATTAAAGTTTTTCACTATTTAGATTATTTTTCTTCAAACTTTCTTAAGGCGGTATATTATAAATACCCTTTCTAGATTCAGTTTTATTAATTTTTTAACATATCCCATGGTTTATAAGCCACAAAATTGCAGGACAAAATATGATAGAATACATCGAGAATGAGGAATCTGAGGCTATGACATCACAGCTAGTCTGATTTCAGTTATTGCTATACAAATGATACCAAACTTTAAACTTGAATATCTCCTTAACGGAATAAGATGTTGGAATGCTTCCTTCACTATTTTGTTTCTTTTGAAGTCCTCTTTCATATATAATAGACTTGCATATGACCCCTGAACTAATCCTTTAAGGTTATCATATGTTCGAATGGGGATCGTGGTCACATGATTCTCAGCAGTTCAGTTAAATGATAGTATATTGCAAAACATTAACAACAGTTCGGTCCATGCCCCCGTATGGGAGATCTCCCAATCATGAGATTTTTGTCATTATAACCCACAATGCATCTTTCCAAATTCAAATCTATCTAAAGAAATACATAACGGTAAAGTAGGTTCAACTTTAAGCCAAAAATAGGAACAATTTAATGCATGCAAAATATTCTAATTTAATTGGTGCAACAGAATGACAAAATTATTTTCTCCATTTTTATCAGCGCAAATTTGACTTTCACTGAGGAATTTTAAAGTAATCTATCAAAATTCATTTCAATAGTTACTGTAGAGCAGATTTTAATATTTAAGTCACTAGCAAAAGCTCAAATTATACAGAAATATTAATTTCAATATCATTTGCAAAGTATACAACTTTAGAATTACAGAATTTGAAAAGCAAAAATATTTTAATGATTGAACTTATTAGTTATCAACAGTTTGAATTATGGTTACTGCGCATGTCTCAATATCCCAATCAGGAGATCTCCCGATTGGGAGCGTGGACCAGACTGAACAAGGAGGGGTACTTTGTTGTTGGACCGAGATTAAAGTTCAAGTGATCCAGGAGAACTTACGTAAATGCATTTTTGGGGTCAGAAAGGTTTGTCAATTTACTATCTCCAAAAAGATTTTGGAAATTGTTTCAGAAGCTTGAGACTGCTTCAAATACAAAAGGAGTTTGGAGATAACCGCTGTTGAGGTGCCGTGAAACGTAATTAATAAACTAAAATTATTGTTGCTTTTGTTTTAAGCTTTAATTTCTTCTTGCCTCTAAAATATATTTTTTCTTCTTTATTTTCTCCCTCTTTGCCTCCCTTGTCTTGCCAATCTCTTTCTAATTTGAATCTTTTCCTAACGGGGAATCTGTTACTTCCTCTTCTCACATGAAGCAAAGGGTGGAATATCCTGTTATCAGATAAAGACAAGTTCCTACATATGTAATGTTCATGAATATATGTTTCTGTGAATCGGGCACTTTTAGGGTGCCAAGTGGACTGTAGGTCAGTGAGACTTGCAGCTGTGGGGTGCAACGTAGGTTATTTTGCATTAACCATGGATATCAAATTTTTTAATAGCGAAATTGTTTCAGTCTAAATTTGTGAGGTTTATTATAGCCTTTTGTAGGTCTTTTGCAAATGTTTTTGTTTTTGTGTATATATTATTAGGGGAAATGAGTGTTAATCCTTTTACAACCTTGAGAAAGGATTCAATTTGAAATTAAATGATGAAAATTGAGGAGGTACCATCCCTGGGGTGTAGATGAATGGGGAGGAAGAGGGAGATATAATCCTCTTTTTGGTTTCGATGTGATAGCATAAGGAACCTATGTAGTCATGCTGGCATATGTGTGTATGCATATATGGCAGTGGCGGGGAGGGGGGGGGGGGCTATATATCAATTTTTTGTCACAGCTGTATATATAATTAACTGAAATATCAATGAGGCATATACAAAACAAGATGTTGGCATGTTTTTTAATCATATCGACAAAATTATTGTTAATTTTGGATCAAAACTTTTACAGTGTGCACCTAAAATCCTCAATTTTCGACCAAACAATTTTTAATTTTGGTCCAAAAATCTTCAATTTTGGATACAAATTCTTCTATAATCTTCAGTTTTGAACCAAAGCTTTTACATTTGGACCAAAATTTACAGCATAAAGCCAAAAACCTTCAGATAGGAAAATTAAAGTCTCAATATTATCAGGGCCATGTGCCAACCCCCTCCCCACCCTCCCACAATAATTTTGCCAACATTCACCTTGGTAAGGGGTATAGGAGGGGTCATCTCTAAGGGGAGCAAGAGCTCGAACATTTTCCATATTAAAATTGCACTGGTTAATTTACGTTAAATGTTGCTGCTAATTGGGAAAGCTTGAATTTTCGGGATTTCTTGAATTTTCGGGATTTCTTGAATTTTCCGGAATTCTTGAATTTTTGGGAATTCTTGAATTTTCAGGAATTCTCTTTGAATTATCAGAACATTTTCCCCGGGGAAGGAGGGGGAGCATGAATTATGATTCTCAGTAGGAGACCCCAGCTAAGCCCCCTCAAAAAAAGAAAAGATTGACATGCCCCTGATGTATGTATGTGTGTGTATGTATGTATGTGTGTGTGTATACACTCACACATACATACATGCGTGTCTGTGACAGCTTTTAAACACGATATCTCAAGAACCGTGTGGTGGATTTATGTCAAACTTGGTATATTAATGTTTTGTGGCCTGTAGATGATCCCTATCTTTTTTTTTTTTTTGGTTCTGACATGAATATTAATTAGTCGGCGGGGCTAAATGTAAAATTCTGTTAAGAAGCTTGTAAACACGATATTTCAGGAACCGTGCGGTGGATTTATGTCATACTTTATCATATGGATGTGTTGTGGTCTGCAGATGATCCCCACTGTTTTTGGTGTTGATGTCGTAAATATTGATTAGTGGGCGGGGCTAAATGTAAAATTATGTTAACAAGCTGTAAACGTGATATGAACAGTGAGTATGTGAATTTATGCCGTAAGTGGTATTGATGTGTTGTGCATGGTCTGTAGATGATATCTAATGTCTTGGAGCTGATTTCTTGATTATTAATTAGTAGGCTGGGCTAAATGTAAAATTACGTTAACAAGCTTGTAAACATGATATCTCAAGAACGTGTGAATTTATGTCATACGTGGTATGGATGTGTTGTGCATGGTCGTAGATGATCCTATTGTTTTTGGTGCTGATTTCCTAAATACTAATTAGTAGGCGAAGCTAATTGTAAAATTCTGTTAACAAGCTTGTAAACCGATATCTCAAGATTGATAAGGTGGATTTTAGCCATATTTGGTATATGGGTGTATTGTGGTCTGCAGATGATTCCTATTATTTCAGTGCTGATGTCATAAATATTAATGAGAAGGCGAGACTAACTGCAAAATTGTGTTTATGCTCATAGGCCTGTTAAATTTGCACAAACCCATGTCAGATTTAAATCAAACTTAATATGATGCTGTTGATAAAAAGCAAGGATGATACAGGATCCCATAGACTGTTGAGTTGTTCACTTCATCATTATTCATGTCAATGGAGCCAATACAATTTTTCATTGGTTGTTGTGATTGTGGCTTATAGCTTAAGGCAAAAACCTTAACACTTAAACAAGCAACAAAATATACACAAATTGCATGTTCCAGTGTGATGAATAAACTAAACGTGTAAAAACACAGCATTTAAAAATATACAATTGTAAAAAAGTGCTTCTAATCCAAAGTTAGCATCAAAACTACGTGGGATTTCTCCCTCTACTTAAAGGGGCTGTCGGTGGAAGTGAGGGCATTTTTTATGCTAATTGTCAAGGGGAATTTTGAAATTACACGGGTCTAATTTTTAATACTCGTGTCGTTGAATGATTATGTAAGTATTCATGATTATTATGATTAATTTGTACTTTGTATGAAAGCCCGGTGTTCAGTACCATCACACGCACGAAAAGTGTAGTCAAATGTTCTTGAGATTCAAGAAAAATATGCCATCATTTTTCAGCAGCCAGCTCCTTTAATAGGATGATTTGACTTAGAGCCTGTTGAAGATACATGATTCAGCATCGCCTATTCCAGCAAAAACAATTACAATTTCAATAAGAAGTGGAAATCACTGAATATTCAACAGCTGCAGATCAAAAACATGCATATTAAGTGGTGTCAGAACACAGGATACAACCAGCAATAGATATACATTGATTCAGGAAATGGAAAGTACTGTAGAATTTACTGCAGTGTGTTTTGAGTGTATTGTGAAAGTAGTGATAATTCAGCAGACCGGAATTAGCTAGAAAGGCGAAATATTTGTAATATGATAAAAAGATAATTTTTTTTAGAAAAGAAACAATTTTGAACACTAATTAATGCAAATTAAAAACAATACACCTGATATGCTCATCATAATAGGATGAACATCAAAATGGCTAATTAATAAGTATTCAAATAAAGAAAACAATTTTACAAAAGGTTCCAACCAAAATTAAGTCATGAATTTTAAGCTAACATTTGTATTCAAACAACAAACAAACTTGGGATACAAAAGGATTCTTGCACAATTGAATCACAAATGTTAGTGCTTGTTGTGCTTTAATTGGTCAGATACAATCATTTTCTTATATTTTTTTCTCATTACAGCAACTTTTGAGTCAGGAAGTTTTTGATCATGTTGATGGAAATTGATTTAAACTTGTTAGTTCCTTAAGCTAGTTTAAGATGTATACCCTAATTCAGAAAGTAAAGTGCTTGATTTACAAAGAAAGGTTCATTTTCTATGATTAATTCAGGAAGTTTGGGCTTTTAAGGAAATGCTTCAGTAGACAGTCAACAGTTCTTCCCAAGAAGAAGCGTCACTCCCTGTTGAATTATTTTGCATCTTTGTTTGCTTATAAGTGAAGAAATCTCAGAAGATGCAATTTATCCCACTCTGGCCTCATGATGCAGAATTTAAATCTAAACCAGTTTTTCTCTTGAATATCTGACTAATGTGGATGGAGAGCTGAATGTTACTTATCTCCTATGTAAATCACAACTGTTTCCCTGTTTCTGGAAATTCTATACATTTGATAAGAACTCAAGTGGCAGAGACCAAATGCTGTGGTATAATGGTGTACATGGTCTTGAGATACACTTACTCACTTAATGAAACACATGTTGAAGCGAGAATTATTAATAGGGCAGCCCCCAAGAAGTAACATTAAGAAAACTGGAACTTAAATACGCACCAAAGGCTTGGAGCGAATTCATGTCTGTCAAAGGAACTTAAAATTAATCCATGAATTTTGACAAAGATTTAGAAGTACTTCTTTTATTGATGATTATATTGTTCATGTATGTCTTTGGGTCTTTGAAGAAATTTAGGAGGAAGGTTTAAAAAAGAGTTTATGTTTTGATAGATCACTAGGGATTATGGAGTTGCATCATATTAAGCACTCTGAATTTATTACTGTTAATCATTCTTTATTATTGTTAATCATTCTTTATTATAAATGCTATCAATCTGCAGTATTTTCTAAGATGAGAAATGACAAGGAATGGAGATTTATGGTTCTAGAATTTGCACAGAAAAGTTTGATATTTGATTACAACTGAAAAATACAACTTTCAAGAGTCTTAATTACGGCTAGTATATTACATGTGATAAGTTAAAAATATTTCTGTCATTTAATGTGGATAATGTTACTATTATCTCCTATGTAAATCACAACTGTTTCCCTGTTTCTTGGAACTATATTCAGTACATTTGATCAGAACTTAAGTTGCAGAGACTAAAATGCTGTGGTACAGTGTGCACGGTCTTAAGGCTACACTTTAACCCTTACTCTACCAGCACTTTTTTGAAAATGCGCTCGGGAGGCGGGGCCAAAGATGGGGCACCCAAAACGGCGATAATATTGCTGCGTGGTAGAGTAAGGGTTAAGCCCCACATTTAATGAAACAATTGTTGAAGCAAGAATTAAGAATGTGAATATATGCAGCCAAACCAGAAAAACTGGAACTCAAATGTGCACCAAAACTTGGAGCGATTTAATGTCAGTCAAAGGAACTTAATATTAATCCATGAATTTTAAGAATAGGAAGGACGGAAAGATTCTGAATGTTGCATCAAAAGCTTTGATATAGAATGACTACTATCAAATACATTTCATCAAGGATATGAGGCTAGTATATTACATATGATAAATTTAAAACACTATGTAAATCACAACTGTGTTCCTGTATTGAGAAACTACATACATTTGATCAGAATTCAAGTGACAGGCAGAGACTTAATGCCGTGCTATGTTGTACACGGTCTTGAGGCTACACTTACGCACCACATTTAATGAAACAAATGTTGAAGCAAGAATTAAGAATGGGATAAATAGGCAGCCCAAGAAGAAACAAGAAAAACTGGAACTCAAATACGCACCAAAGCTTGGAGCGACTTAATGTCTGTCAAAGGAACTTAATATTAATCCATGAATTTTAAGAAAGATGTAAGAATGCTTGTTGTATTTATAGAAGTATCGTTCATGTATCATATTCAGTTTTAGGTTTTTTAAGAAATTTGGGAGAAAAATTTAAAAAGTATGTTTTGATAGATCACTTGGGATTTGGAAGTAGGATCATATTTTTACTTTAGACATTCTGAGCACTCTAAAAAAAAAATATTCCATCAGTCGTTGAGGCAAAGCTTATCTTTTAAACAGCTTTTATTTTCAAAATAGATTTCTATTGTCAAAAGCCTTTACATTACCACTATACTCATTTTTTGGTACTTGATATACTCTGTACCAGAATAGCAAACAAAAAATTTGCTAGCTATTCTGGTACAGAGTTTATTTAGTACCATAAGAGGAGTATAATGGTAATGTGAAGGCTTTATTCCAGTCCATTTTGACAATAGAAATCCATTTTGAAAATAGAAGCTGTTTTTGTTGTAATGTCTCAAATAAATACTGTATTACTCTGAATAAAGATAAGCTAGGCTGTAGAAACTTCACAAAAAGGTTTAAAATTTAATCAAAACTGAAAAATACAGTTTTTAAAGGTCTTGTTTAGGGCTAGTACATGTGAAGTTTAAGATATTTCTTTCATATCTAATGCTGATAGAGAGCTGAATGTTACTTATCTCCTATGTAAATCACAACTGTTTCTCTGTGTCTGGGAACTACATACATTTGATAAGAACTCAAGTGGCAGAGAGTAAATGCTGTGGTGTACATGGTCTCGAGGCTACACTTACGCACCACATTTAATGAAAGAAATGTTGAAGCAAGAATTAAGAATGGGATGAATTGGCAGCCCAAGAAGAAACAAGAAAAACTGGAACGCAAATACGCACCAACGTTTGGAGCAATGTAATGTCTGTCAAAGAAATTTAAAATCTTTCTGATAATCTATGAAGTTTGAGAAAGGTTTGGAAATACTTCTTTGATTTATGAAAGAATGCATTCATGTATCTTGAGTCTTTTAGATTTGAAAAAAATTAGGAGAAAGGTAAAAGAAAGTATGTTTTGATAGATCACTTGGGATTTCGAAGTAGGATCATATTTTCACTTAAGACGAGCACTCTAAATTGCTTTTGTTTATCATAAAGGTAAATCCTATCATTTGCTGTTTTTTTTATCTCAAATAAACATCTTAAAAGTATTACTGTTGTACGTTTGGGTATTGGTGATATTCTTTAAAACACCTGAAATTGCAGATTTCTTTCGGTGGTTTTGTTCAAATCTTGCTGTCAAATTGTGGATATAAGAAAAGCTTAATGCAAAGCTTATACCATGTGTATATATGATCTGCAATTATTGATAAGAATTAGATACTATATACACCATCAACAGTCTGGAAGCATGCCTATTAATAGGAACATTTCTAACACACGAGAATATTGAAGTCATGCCGCCATATTAATTGTTCAGATGTTGCGATAAAATGTCATAGTTTCTAGTTCATGTACTTGAAATATTAAAAACCATTGTGTTGAAAATCATTTGAATTTTCAAACTGGCCGTTTCGCGCCTAGAAGCCTAGCTCTGTTGTCTATTTTTTTATAATATTTCGAAAACAGCATGGTGAACATATCAAATGGGAGTAGAAAAGTTTGTAGCCATGACAGTAATGAAGGTATTTTTATGAGTTTTAAGTTTCCCCTAGCAAAGATATTTTTCCCAGACATATTTCAAATTTGAAACATGTAACATTGCATAAGGCTTTAGCATTAGGATAACAAAGGATCATGGGAAATATCACCAAATGGCAGCTTCCATGTAGCAAAATGTTCCCATTTTTAGGAACATTTATGTTCCCATTAATACACGTAGGCATGCTACCAGACTGATCAATGACAAAGTATTCTTAAAGGAATATTTTCACATATACATTATGATAGAGGATTGAAAGAAATGATTTGTTGCTAGAATCATATTGATATCTTTTTCTGTTTAGGAGGTATTGTATTTCAAAGATTGTGCAAGTGTGTTGAAAAGTGACCTCGCAGTGTACAGTGTGATGTCATAAAGGCAAATTCAAGACGATTTTTGTGTATTTCTTTTAGTGTATTAATTGCTTACTTGAAGTATTTTTTGAGATATATGACATCACATTTTACACTACGAGGTCATTTAACACACTTGCGCAATCATTGAAATGCAATAACCCCATTTACACCAAATTGTATAGTCCTCTATCATATACATAAAAATGAATTTCATTGGAATATTCTTATAAAAGCACTTGAAAATTTGAAAGTGACTGCTTTGTGCTGTTTTTAGTTCCTATGCTAATAGCATAAGAAATATATGCAGTCATGCTGGTGTATGTATGTATGTATGTATGTATGTATGTATGTATGTATGTATGTATGTGTGTGTGTATGTATGTATGTATGTATGTATGTATGTATGGGTGTATGTATGTGTGTGTCTGTAACAACAAGCTTGTTAACACGATATATCACAAACGATACACTGAATTCATATCATATGTGGTACATGGGTAGGTAGCCCACGATTTGTAGATGTGCCCTATTGTTTTTTGGTGGTGATGTCATGGCATATTGAAGGCATGGCCTAATGTAAAAATCTTGAAATGTTCATATTTAATATCTGTTTTGTTTCATATTTGGTACATTTATGATGTTTGCTAGTGTGTACGTGTTCATAGTATCAAAACTTTGAAATTTATCAATATGCGTAGTGGGCGGGGCTTAATATGATTTTGCTGAAAAAGCTTTTTAACATGGTAATAAAAATACATTGAATGCATACCATATTTGGTACACAGATAACCAATTAATAGTCCGTAGATGTATGTCCTATTGTTTTTGGTGGTGATGTCTTGCATATTAATGAGTGGGCGGGGCTTAATGTAAAAAATTTGAAATCTTTATATTATAGAAACCTTATGTTTGTTATGTTTATATTTATCATGATTATGAAGTAAGCTAGTGTGTACGTGTTTGTGATATAAATACACTTTATTTCATTAACATAGTGGGCAGAGCTTAATATGATTTTGCTGAAAAGAGCTTGTAAACACTATCTAACTGTAAACAATGATAAACTGGATTCATGTCATATGAGGTACACATCGCACATGGTCTGTATATGTGACCTACATGTATTGCATTTGGTGGTAATGCCACGCATACCAGTGAGTGTATAGGCACGGCTTAATGTTAAAATCTTAAAACTCATATTTTAACAACTACCAGTACATGTCTGTTACTTGGTGTATTTATGTGTTTAGCTGGTGTATACATATTTGTGGTATAAAATTGTTGAATAATGGCATGGTGCATATTGCCAAGTTAGGTGGGGTAGCTGAATATAAAATAAAAGAATCTTGAAAAAGTGATACATTTATAGCAACCAATATGTCTATTTTTCATCATGCTTGCATGTTATTTGTCAGTAATTGTGAGCAGGCTTTATGTTCTCAACAGGTTCAATCACTAATATGTGTACCTTGATGTGAAAATGCTCACACACATGCAATATGTGGTACTCAAATATGTACTGTACGTAGGTGGTGCTTTATGTAAAATTCTTAGTACATGCAGTGTTGAATGTGCAACCGTATGCATATTTTGCTTCATACAAGTGTTGTCAATAGGTTCTATTTTATTGATATGCATAGTGGGCATGACTACATATGTTATTTAGCATATTTCATGATATGCAATGCCAGTTGGTATAAAATTTGAAAATCAACCAACAATGAAAGAATGCATCGGAACCACTAAACATTTTAGTTTTCTGGTCCAAAACAGAAATCCTTGATAAGAAGTGGATCCAGTGAGAGCAATAAAGTATTAAGTTTCTCTTTAAAAGAATCTTCATTTATTTCAAATTGGAAACCCACATGATTTGATCCTTAGGATAAAAAGGCAATATCACAAACTGGCCGTCAGCATAAGTCCCTGATTGAAGGAATGACCTTTTTGTTCCTCATTGTAGGTTTTAACCTGAAGGAGTTATATAAGGAGTATAAATAGGTTTTAAGCTGTACGTAGTAAACCAATTTACCTTCTTCGGGGGGGCAATGACCTTCAGTCTAAATGATGTAACTGTTTATCTCTCTGCCTCCACGGCCTGTCCTCATTGTCTTTGATGACACCTTTTAAATTAGCAAATATTCCTAAGGAAACCAAGAAACAAGCATTTACTTCCTGGTCTTTGCGCTTCATGCTTGTTTTTTCATTAGCGTAGATTAACCTCGGGCAAACCAACAACGTATTCTCAACAGAGTAGCTTGTTTTTACCAAAGTCTTTCACGTTAATCAAACAGCCATATGACATATTCAAGATGGCTATGAATAAACTCTTGTAGGATTGATGTATGAGCGCAAGAAGCAGTGAGTGACTACGTACGGTTCAGGGAGAAAGGGGTCGTGCCCTATTAATATGTACATAATATTTTAAGAAGGCGGTCACAATTGCTAGGGGGAAAACAGTTTTATACCTTATTAGTTTCTGTATAAGAAGATTAAAACAAAAATGCTGGGTATTAGTTTGAATTTAAACGGATGTATTTTTTTGTTTCCGAAAGTTCAAGGACTACATGGAAAAATCTAACTAAAATATTGGGCTTGTTGAGTATCAGAATTTTTTTCTTACTGTATATTCTGAGCAGTTAAATTATGCAAAAATTTGAGCAATTTTTACTGTGGATGATCAAAATTTGCCTCATTAATGTGTAATATGCAATGTACGTTACTTGAAGAAGAAAACCAAAGTTATTATTAGGTTTTCTTTCAAATTCTACAATTAGTATTCTTTGAAATTACTATTTGCAGCATACAGTATGGTCAAAATTAAAAAGAAACATTTGAAGTCAGCCTACCTTTTTAAAGAATTTTGACAAGATTAGAATACAAATGATTTTGCCATATAGGGCTGTAATTATTGGGGGGAGAGGGCCTATATACCATCCTCACCCCTTGTTGGCGGTAATACCTAAGATGTTCATGTGTGATATGCGATCACTTGAGAGTGAAAGTTTACCAGTGGACATTGTTCTTACTTTTGTGCAGATCGAGTACTCTTTTAAATCAGGACACTGCAAACTATAAACTTCACCCTTCACCATTTGAAATTCTTATTGGAGGATGTTTTGGCCCTGGGAGTCATTTTCCACCCTTAATTAAAGAGGCGCTTTTGGGCAGATGAACAGTTTTTTGGGGAGTTACGGTAGTTATATTTATCTCCTACTAATTGAACTTTGTTTTGCAGAAATATGTCTTGAGGTTATTGCAACTGCATGCTGCCAATACTGCATGGTCGTTTGACTCAGAGAAGTGAGAAGAGATGATAGAATTACAAATATCTTGTTTGTGAGAATTTAGAAAGGGTTCAGTGTATAGTGTGACGTACATTACCTTTTACGCTTGGTTGGAACAGGCTAAAATGACATCTTAATAGGTTGGAAGTGAGAATTTTTCTTTCTTTCTCTAATTCATGCAATTTTGAAACAACATGAGTCGTATCTTCTCAGTATATGGAGCACTTACATTGGTGCAAAATGTATTCATATGAATTAATTTGAGTTGATTTGAACATTCGTTATTTTGAGATATTAATCTTAACTGATATGGATGTAAGGTTATGTGTTGACCATATGATGCAATTTACCATGTCAGGATTATTACAAGTGGTTCAAATGGCACCACTTTTGTTAAAAGAACCTTATTGTTTAAAAAAAAGAGAGAAAACAAGTGCATCTAAAATTGGTTTTTTCGTCTGTATAATGTTTTCTTCATCTATGTAATGTTTTTATCATGTATGTAATGTTTTCTTCATCTATGTAATGTTTTCTTCATCTATATAATGTTTTCTTCATCTATGTAATGTTTTTTCATCTATGTAATGTTTTTATCATGTATGTAATGTTTTCTTCATGTATGTAATGTTTTCTTCATGTATGTAATGTTTTCTTCATCTATGTAATGTTTTCTTTATATATATAATGTTTTCTTCATCTATGTAATGTTTTTTCATCTATGTAATGTTTTCTTCATCTATGTAATGTTTTCTTCAGGTATGTAATGTTTTCTTCATGTATGTAATGTTTTCTTCACGTATGTAATGTTTTCTTCATCTATGTAATGTTTTCTTCATCCATGTAATGTGTTTTTATCTATGTAATATTTTCTTCATCTATGTAATGTTTTCTTCATCTATGTAATGTTTTATTCATCTATAATGTTTTTTATGTATGTAATGTTTTCTTCATCTATGTAATGTTTTCTTCATCTATATAATGTTTTCATCTATGTAATGTTTTCTTTATCTATGTAATGTTTTCTTTATGTATGTAATGGTTTTTTCATGTATGTAATGTTTTCTTCATCTATGTAATGTTTTTTCATCTATGTAATATTTTTGTCATCTATGTAATGTTTTTCTTCATCTATGTAATGTTTTCTTTATGTATTTAATGTGTTCTTCATCTATGTAATGTTTTCTTCATCTATGTAATGTTTTCTTCATCTATGTAATGTTTTCTTCATGTCTGTAAAGGTTTCATGTATGTAATGTTTTCTTCATGTATGTAATGTTTTCTTCATCTATGTAATGTTTTCTTCATCTATGTAATGTTTTCTTCATTTATATAATGTTTTCTTTTTCTATGTAATGTTTCTTCATGTATGTAATGTTTTCTTCATGTATGTAATGTTTTCTTCATCTATGTAATGTTTTCTTCATTTATATAATGTTTTCTTTTTCTATGTAATGTTTCTTCATGTATGTAATGTTTTCTTCATCTATGTAATGTTTTCTTCATCTGTGGAATGTTTTTTCATCTGTTTAATGTTTTCTTCATCTATGTAATGTTCCTTCATCTATGTTATGTTTTCTTCATGCATGTAATATTTTCTTCAGGTATGTAATGTTTTTTTCATCTATGTAATGCTTTCTTCATGTATGTAATGGCTTCTTCATGTATGTAATGTTTTCTTCACGTATGCAATGTTTTCTTCATCTATGTAATGTTCCTTCATCTATGTAATGTTTTCTTCATCTATGTAATGTTTCTTCATCTATGTAATGCTTTTTCATCTATGTAATGCTTTCTTCATGTATGTAATGTTCCTTGATCTATGTAATGTTCCTTCATCTATGTAATGTTTTCTTCATCTATGTAATGTTTCTTCATCTATGTAATGCTTTTTCATCTATGTAATGCTTTCTTCATGTATGTAATGTTCCTTCATCTATGTAATGTTCCTTCATCTATGTAATGTTTTCTTCATCTATGTAATGTTTCTTCATCTATGTAATGCTTTTTTCATCTATGTAATGCTTTCTTCATGTATGTAATGGCTTCTTCATGTATGTAATGTTTTCTTCACGTATGCAATGTTTTCTTCATCTATGTAATGTTCCTTCATCTATGTAATGTTTTCTTCATCTATGTAATGTTTCTTCATCTATGTAATGTTTTTTCATCTATGTAATGCTTTCTTCATGTATGTAATGGCTTCTTCATGTATGTAATGTTTTCTTCACGTATGCAATGTTTTCTTCATCTATGTAATGTTCCTTCATCTATGTAATGTTTTCTTCATCTATGTAATGTTTCTTCATCTATGTAATGTTTTCTTCATCTATGTAATGTTTTCTTCATCTATGTAATGTTTTCTTCATCTATGTAATGTTTTCTTCATCTGTGGAATGTTTTTCATCTGTTTAATCTTTTCTTCATCTGTGTAATCTTTTCTTCATCTATGTAATATTTTTTCATCTATGTAATGTTTTCTTCATCTGTGTAATGTTTTCCTCATGTATGTAATGTTTTCTTCATCTATGTAATGTTTTCTTCATCCGTGTAATGTTTTTTCATCTGTGTAATGTTTTCATCTGTGTAATGTTTTCTTTATCTGTGTAATGTTTTCTTCATCTATGTAATGTTTTCTTCATCTGTGTAATGTTTTCTTCATCTATGTAATGTTTTCTTCATCTATGTAATGTGTTCTTCAGCTATGTAATGTTTTTTCATCTATGTAATGTTTTCTTCATCTATGTAATGTTTTCAAGTGAATCAGCATGCAAATATATCTTTAATCTATAATATATCACAGAAAATAAGAAAACAACTTAAAAGTGTAGCAAATGAGATGACAAGAATTGTCTATACTGTAATTCTTTTAAAGATATTATATTCAGCGGGAGCTTGTCTTGTGCTTAAAAATCTAAAATTGGCAAATTGTTCCTGCTAAGGGTTTCTAGGCTAAATGCAAATAAGCACTTCACTTTTGAGAGCTATCATTAAAATCTCTAAACCTTCCAAAAATCAGCAAGCTAGACCCTGTGATGATATTATTTGCTAGTTCTTCTTGTCCCTATCTGCATTAATATTTCTTTCAAGAAGCCCTTGATTCTCCAAACCATGCATGACTAACATGTTGTCAGTGTGCATCTTGTCACAGTCTGATTGCCCCAAGATGAAAATGGATCCTTGAGCAGAAGACAGCCGATGGGATGGATTTTTTTTTCCGTTTCTCTCTGGTGAAGATGCTTTTTAATTGAGATTGTTCTGCTTCCAGTGATTTGTAACAAATGAATTTGTAAGGACACACATGAGCTGTCAACTTAGGCAAATTTGTCATGTTAAAGATGTATAGAGGGAATGTGAGTAACCAACATTACAGTTTCAATTCATCAGACCTGGAAAAAAACATACGGTTCCAGCAGTTATAACCTTGTTCAGAAAAGAAAGGGCCTTCGCAGGAAGAATATTTGTTCTCATTCGACAAACAAAAAAAAAAAAGATTTCATGAGTAGCCTCGGTTTGCATTAACATCAAGTTTGTCGTATAGTATGCTATTGCTGAAATTTCTTACGACACCTGTGGTACCTGCATCATAAAATTAAGATATAACATGTGAAATTTTATGCCAGAGTTTTTCATTAAATTGAATGAAAATCTTACCTCTCTGATGCGATTAAAAGTTTTATTTCACACAATAATGTTTTTGAATTACCTAGAAAATTAATAAAAGAAAATTGACACAACTACGACTTACAAGAATGGCCAAATAATTTAACATGTCTGTACAAGCACTGTACATAAACACTAAGCAAGTACTAAAACTGTATGTAGTCAGTATATACATGTACTGTATGTGAAAGTTTTGATTGTCAATTGTCAACGATATCATTAGCTAGGATTCTACTTTCCTCCTGTATTGTGTTGTATGTGTAGGATCGTGTATCTGTGAATTAATCACAATCTGCAAGTCAAGTTACGTAACTGTAAAGAAGTAGGTGTGTTGGAGATCTCAATAGTATATTATCGTTGACAATTAGTCAAAGCTCATTAGAACCTCATGGAAGTTTGGATACGATAAACAAAAGTATTTTTCTATTTTATTTTGGCATTATACAAGGATTGGGTAAGAACTTTTTCCTGATATTTTTTATGATAATATTAGACTAATTTTTTAAGGTTTTCAGTATTTTAAGCACAATTTTCATTCACTTAATCGAGGCAGGCCTATACACAAGTTTGTGTGTGTTAACAATACTTGCAAACTTTGCTAGCGCGCAGTGCCCTGTACATACGATGGCAAAATTACAAAATACACCGAACAACCTCTGTTTATGAGTAAGCAACAATATATGTGGTAAATATGTGCTTTAAAAACCTCCCCGATTGTAATTAATTGTGCATTAGATTGCAAAAGAGGGGAGCACATGAAGATGTATTTACTACAATAATATTATTCAACACCTTTATTCAGAACTGTAGGAAAGTTTATAATTAAGTAATTCCAACTCTGTAATTCATAAATCTATGTATGAACCTAAAATATGTGTGTAAATGTTGCTGTCATTTAAATAAATACAAAGCTGAATGAAAAATAGATTTAAAAAATGATACCTCTGCAAAAATAGTGTTTTTTTGTACTTTTTGTTAAGTTTTGTTTCAAGTACACTTGAAAGGATTAGTTCAGTGTTCAAGGAGGTTTATCTTATGAAAGAGGACCTCAATATCTTATTCCATTAAGGAGGTATTACAATTTAAAGCTCTTGTCTCATCTGTGTAGAAATGACTGGTGTAGTAAGTCTACTATGGAAGGTTGGTGCCCTTGTCATCAATTTCTTAACAACTGTTTATAATGTCTTTTAAAGAAAATGTCTTTAAAGAAAATTGATTTCACTTTTTTACTATTTAAATAATTTTGTTCTCAAACTTTCTTCAGGTGGTAGATTTTAATTACCCATACCAGATTTTGTCTTACTGCTTTCCTGACATAGCATAGCATAGCATAGCAAGGTTTAACGTCCCGAAAGCATCCAGTGCTGGACATTATATCAAGACGGCCACGTCCTTTGATAACCAGTTGCGAACTCACTGGTTGCAGACCCACCGGGATACAAACCCGGGATGCGTGGGTGAGAGGACAAAGTTCTAATCACTACACCACGGCAGTCTATAATAGTATCCAGTATATCCAATAGTTTGAAGTAAAAAAAAAGTCTCGATGGTAAATATTATAGAAACATAAAGACTTTTAAGAGGAATCTGAGAATGTGACATCACAAATATTGTCTGATTTTAGTCATTTCTAAACAAATGATACAGAATTTTAAATATCCTCTCAATGGAACAAGATTTTTTAACGCTTCTCCACCATTTTGAAGTCCTCTTCCATATAAGATGAAGTTGCTTGACCCCTGAACTAATTCTTTAAAGAGAAAAAAATCAATTAATGGTATTGGTATCTGATATATAATATGACTTTAATTAACTTTGAATTATTTGTTCATAAATTTTCTTTTATAAATAGATTTTCACTTTATACCTACATGTATTAATACAATTTCTATGGCGTATTTGCATTGTCATCACCGCATTAAATTCTGGTAATGCAAGACCTTGAGTACTTGGTTCAGTCCATTTTTAAAACAGGTGAATTTCTTAACAAAGTGAAAAAATGTATATAAACTTTTCTTGTTTTTCATTCTTTTTTGTTTTTTTATATATTTTAAACAATCATGTTTGTATGCGTATTAAATACACTGTTCAAAGGACTTTGCACTCATGAATGGCCCTCCTAAAGTGGGCCATTCGTATATATATATATATATATATATATATATATATATATATATATATATATATATATATATATATATATATATATATATATATATATATATATATATATACATATATATATATATATATATATATATATATATATATATATATATATATATATATATATATATATATGTACATATATATATATATATAATATATATA
>JAIGNY010002250.1:787500-875000 GCA_020152595.1 Chiridota heheva
TAGGTTTATACACCTTGGATGGATCAGAACTTGCAAAAACACTAATCCTATAGTCTGTGTACACTATTGTGTGTGACAAAACATTCAGGTTGTTGTGCTAAAATTGTTGTGGTGTTAAATATTGTGTCATACCGGTGGTGTAAGAAGATTGATCCAGCTCAAAAAACATGATGCACTGACGCAAACATAATTGAGTGTTTGTTTCAAGGAAATGATGAGAATGATATCCTTGACACGTGTGACTTCAAGCACATATACACTGCTGCAAAGAGTGGTGGATGCATGCCTCTTCCGAAATTTATGAAGTAAAATGTATGACTTTAGTTTAAGAATATAGTCGGATTAATTTGTATTGCTTCCTGCAATATTAAGTATTTTTCTTTGTAGTAGATATGAATAAATAAACTGCAGCACTGTAATAAAGTGGTATATGTTTATTGGATATAATAAGCTTCTGTTAAAATCCTTAACTTCTGTTCAGAACCACATAATAAAAAGAGTACCTTAACTGTATGTATTTTATAGCTTTTGCTATTTTGCCATAGAAATTTCATTGCTGAATTAAAGGTTAAACCTATATTCATCATGCATTATCTTAATACATATTCTTTGTGTCTCTCCCAATTATCTGCCTCTCAAATCAAATCAACTAGACACATAAATGTCAGGATTAGTTCAGTAGTCAAATCAAGTTCAACTCATTTGAAAGAGGAACTCAAAAGAAACTGTTATTTCATTAAGGAGATATTCAAGCCATGTAGAAATGGCTGATCTAGTAAATCTACTGTAGAAGATGGTACCACCATCTCACATTTTTAACAATTGTTAAAGTATTTTAAAGAAAATTTATTTAACTTTTTATCTATTTAGATCTTTTTTCTTCAAACTTTCTTCAGTTGGTAAGTTACATTAACCTATCATGTTTTACTACTTTCGTGACATATCCAAAGGTTTTAAGCCACAAAATTGAAATAGAAATACATTATTGTGTGCTAACACATAGGGCAAATGTAATCATTGGTAGTATTTCATCACGAAATGGCAGCCTCCATGTTACAACTTTAAACATGGGTAAAATAAGCTTCTAAGATTCAGTTTTTGGCATAAGATTTCTCTTTTAATTCTCTCTCATATCAAGTTTGAATTTGGACTTTGTCTCCTTTTAGACAGTCATCTATGATTGCTCCTAAAGTTACTTCATATCCTTATTAGCCTCTGAACAGTAACACAATCAGCATCTCAATGTGGTACTTTTTATACAAAACACTTGAAATCGCTCATTAGAAATTCAGTCCCAATTCCAGGTGTCTTGAAATAGGTTAAGAATCACTCAAATTAGCTTAGCATCTTGTGAGAATGATTTCGGAAGTACTGCTTATTTCTTTGAAGACTAGTGGTTTATCAACTTCTAAACAATATTCTAAAGAAGTATGTCTTAGTGGCTTTGATATCCATTTGAAACGATATTTATGTCAGCATTAACAAATCGCTTGTCCGGACGCCCGGGGCAACCTATAAACTTGTCCGGGCAAGCCCAATTTTAGAAGGACTTGCCTCCGGGCAACCATTTATTCTACCAAAACAGCCCTTAAGAAAATTTGAAACACATTATGCAACATGTTACATTGGTCTGTACTTTACAAGAAATTAAGAAAATAATCGTAAAAATAGTCATAATACGACTTACAAGTGGGATAATTTAGAACGGTTTCAGTAATCTTTGATGTAAAGAATGCGCCAATACTGTGATGCTTGTACGTACATACACATATATTCAGGGATTTGATTCTAAGCCATTGAGCCAATCACAAGTCTTCTAATAAAACTGTAGAAAATCATATTCATAACTTATTTCCAGCTAACTTTCTGGAAGTTTTGTCAGAACCAAACTAATGTTACAAGGTTGTACATATGTTGTTTAGACTGTAACAGTACTGTACACATATATAGCATACAGTCATTGAGGAAAGACAGAAACACAGTTGGTGATTTATTTAATTCCATCCAAGAGAAATGTAAATAAATATACGTAATTACAATTTCAAGGAATATTTAATGTTCAGTAAGTAAGACACCCATAACTGTTTGTATTAAATTAACTCGTGCATGTACCATCACGTTTTCGGATATTAAGAGCGAGCAAATTGTTTTTTTTTGTTTTTTTTAAGGAGCCTAATTTTAGTATAAATACTGGAATTTCTGCTCGAATTCCCGGGCAAGTGGTTTGTTATGGCTGGGCAAGTAAAAATAAAGCTGTTGCTGCCCGGTAGGCAAGTAAAATTCTGATCAATTTGTCGAAAGTGATTTAAGCCGTTATCTGCTTTTGAATTTATAAGTGACATTTAGTATGCGAAAAGAGTGTCGCTTTGTGGTGGACTCCATATTTGTGAACTTAACAGAATGTCATGAACTGAACATGCATGCGGACATAATGTATACAGTTACATGTGTTTAGAAAGAGTTTCAATTTTCATGATTGATTTGTTTGAATATAATAAATGAGAAAACTTGTTTTCAGCTTTTGTTTTAAGAGTTAATAGGCTTATTCTGGAATGAGAGATACAAGTGTAAATTTCACAGTAAGTCTTTTGTCTCTAACAGCTTGAAAGTCAATTTTTTCATCATTCCATAATAACTTCTGTATATGAAGTATTTAAAAGACAAGCATAATACTTCTGTCTGAACGAGGTCAACAAAAGGAACTATAATTTTAGCATTCTGTAGAGCGCATACCTCCTCCCCAGTTCATTCCCCATCCCCAGTATAATCTACCTCAGAAATCCTGGGGTGGGGGGGGGAGAGAATTCATGCACAAAAAAGAATGGCTGGAAATGCCAAATCTTTGCTACAGGTAATTCTATGAGTTATTTCCCAATGTTAACTTATGCATAACTTATGTATGTCAGGAGAGTAGTAAACTAGAGTCTGGTCATGCATCTGTTATTTACCTTCAAAAAAAAGTTTGAAAGAATAATTGAAAATATATTTTACAGAAGTTAGTTAATTTTACAAATAATATTTGTAAAGAATTAGGGTGTATGTGATATTATTGAAGATTTAAGCACTTTTTCATCTTGTGACAGCTTTACAATTGAACATCTCCCAAACTAAATTGAATTAATTAAATTGAATTGACTGAATTAAGGTATGAAAGTAGTTTCTCAATCCATAATTCTGCTTGTCTGCATGGCCTCGTATTATACATTGAAAGATATATCTCATGGTTAATTCCTGAAAAAGTGTTTTAATGTATACTTCTTTTGCCACATCTTCATGTACAACTGAAAGTTATGATATTGATTTCAAACCACATCAAAGTCCCAGTTCTTGTCCAAAGGCAGTTAAGGCATTTCGTAGAATGAATTGTTTGTGCACATTGTAATGCGATAAAGGTGTGGTTTCTTCATCAGGAAGACCACGTTCACATTTTTCTCTGGATCATGATTCCCAGCATTAACAAGTTGCTCGATGATTGTGGAAAAAATATAGTGTTGTTTTCTCACTGGAGTGTGAGCTTCCAATCAGACGCACTGCTGGTGATCTGATCATCATGAGCGAACTGGTATGCGAAAGGTGGGTCATTGAAAATCCTTGGGAAATAAGCCTGTTTGGGGAAATAAACAAAACAGGCTAAAACGAAATAAACAATTTGTAACAGGATATTGCATGACTTAAACGATCGATCGCAGATCACTGATCTGCCTTAACACACGTTTTCTGATAATCTCTTTGGTGGATCTGATCACCTACTCATGCAGGATCATGACCCCTCCCTTTACTAGGTGGATATCAAGCGATTGTATCAAGTGATTGCGATCAAATCTGGTGAGCATTCTCCTAACACACAAATTCAGCGGATCTAATCGACTGCAGAAGGCATGATCCTGATCTCGTATTCAAGTGAGAAAGGCTCTAAGAGTACATTTTCTACATCATCAAGTCTCAGATGTGGTTTTTGTGATGCCCACAGGGAGGAGTACAGCTGCTGCATTAATTCTTCTAGACTCATATTCATAACATTTTTCCTACTTGTTGATATTTTTGAACTAGGGATGAACTTTAATCTTCCTCTTTGTGTTTGGTCATTTCTTGAGCCCGCTCTGGATCGTTTAGAATGTGACTGGCGAGTTTACTCCCAGCTGTCTTGTAAATAAATGTTAATACTGTTTCACATACTTGTTCAAAGAAAATATACATTTGCAGCATACATGTAGAACAAGCTGCCTGGTCTCAGTGAAGAAGAGGCAATTATCAACATAGCAATAAATCTGTTAAAATTGGACATTTCTTTGAAGGAGACATAACGTCAAATATTTTTGCTTGACAGAATTAAAGAATTAGCCAACTACCAAAAACCCTATTATAAAATCTTATTCCATTCTCAAGTGTGAAGTTGTAATATGGATGTCACCATTTTGTGTAATTTTCATTAACATAATTTGCCCTATGTGCTAGCACACATAATGTATTTCTTTAGAATTCTATTTGAAATTTTCTTTCCATGCAAAGCATAAAGTTCTAAGGGCTTGAAAATTCATAGACCATGCAAGGAAAAAATATTTCTTAGAAGTTCCAAAATTTGAAATAGATTTTAAAGAAATACATTAAATTTATATTCTGCATAAGTGTATGACATAATTTTTTAGAGGGTGTATGAACCAAATGGCTGCTCCTATGTAAGTTTATATTGACAAAATTAATATTTTTAAATATTTGAAAATATGTGCTAAATTGTTTTATACGATGTGAAATTTTTCAGATGACTTATAATTATTCTATTATATTAAATGAAGAAAAGAGTTAGAATTTGTCTCCTTTTTAAGTATTTTCACCCTTACAGAAATATTAGCTTGCAGCAAGTTTGCAGCGTGCTTGCGACAAGCTAACATTTTTAGCTTGCGCAAGCATGCTGCAGCAAGCGTGCTGCAAGCTAGTATTTGAAACAAATTAGCTTGTGCAAGCTAGCAAAAACTATCTGCAAGCTTGCGCAAGCAAGCAAAACTGCAAGCTTGTACAAGCTAACAAATATTTTATGCTTGCTTTTGCAAGCTAATGTTAGCTTGCACAAGCTAATGTTAGCTTGCACAAGCTAATGTTAGCTTGCACAAGCTAATGTTAGCTTGCACAAGCTAATATTAGCTTGCACAAGCTAATGTTAGCTTGCACAAGCTAATGTTAGCTTGCACAAGCTAGTATTTGTTCCAAATACTAGCTTACAGCACACTTGCTGCAAGCTTGCAGCATGCTTGCACAAGCTAAAGATTGTTAGCTTGTTGTAAGCGTGCTGCAAGCTAAAATTTCTGTAAGGGCAGTCTTAAATTAGTCGAGTGGTCAGACATATATCCATGGTATACAATAGAGGATAAAATGACAAACAGAATTTTGGAGAAACTGTTTGGATATCTTTAGGGCTGGATTTAAGCATGAGCCACATGGGGACATGCCCAGGACCCACACAAGTTTCCTCCTGTGGGGCCCAGCCCTCTGTTCAAAATTCAAAATGTGTAAAGGCCTAGGGCCAACATTATGACAAAAACATAATGATTGCCTCTAGTTTTGGTGTGAGAAATCAAACTTCCTCACCAGGTGTGATTTTTCTTCCTCACTTCCGCTGTCACATTTTGAATCATTATTTACTTTATCATTATCATTGTCTTTTGATGGGGTTGTCTTGCATTTTCCCTGTAGATATGAAATTATGCTCTGCAGAGGCTCTTCGGCAGTTGCTAAGATAGGCCATTTTTCTGATTGCTTTCCCTGATGAGTGGGTCCCTTTCATGGACAATGGTGTTTGCTAAGATGGGTGCCCTTTTCTAATTGTCTTCCCTAATGTGGGTGCCCCTTTCATGGACGTCAGCAGTTGCTAAGATGGGGGCCCATTTCTGATCGTCTTCTCTGATGTGGGTGCCCCTAGCGTTCATGAACCTCAGCGGTTGCTAAGATGGGGGCCCTTTTTTGATAGTCTTCCCTGATGTGGGTGCCCCTTTCATGGACCTCAGCAGGTGCTAATTTGGGCCCCTTTTGTGATTGCCTTTCATGATGTGAGGGCTCCTTTTACTGTCCTCGTCGGTCGTCAAGTTATGGCACCTTTTTCTTATCGCCGTAAATTTAGTTTATTGTGGGAATGTGATTATGTTAAGTTATATTGTAAATTACCGGTGAAAATTTTCTGAAAGGGGTACCCACATTGGAATGTGCCCAGGCCCCCCACATTTCTAAATCCAGTCCTGGATATCTTGATCTGTTAAGGAGAAATCTAGTGTTAAAGATGTGACAATCAGTCTGAAAATGACAGGCATGGACTGCTGCAGTTAAAGGAGATCCTAATATGATAGAGATATTATCAGTCATCTGAAGACATTTCACATCCTACAAAACAATTTAGCATATATTTTCTAATTTATTAAAAAATTAATTTTATCAATAAAAACTTACATGGGAGCTGCTCACTATGTTCATATGCCCTCTAAAAAATGATGACATACACCCAGTACAGATTAAAATATTAATGTATTTTTTTCCAGAGGCTCCGCCAGGTGTTTGATATTGGGGCGCATAAACCTTTTCGGCATGGAGTCAAGGGACCTGCTTTAGGGCCATTTGTGGGATCCAGGGGCAGAGCCCTGGTAGAGGTCTATTTTTCAAATTTTCCAAGTTTTAGATACCCCAAAAGATTGAACGTGTGCAATACATGGCTCTTTTGACTAAATTAGGATCTAATTTACCAGCATATAATTTTACAATGATACAGACTAACCCCACACCCCATTAAAAAAGTCAAAAATAGAAGTTATATATTGGGGGCACAAACCTTTTCGGCATGGGCTCAAGGGGGCCACCTTAGGGCCCCTTGTTGGGTCCAGGTGCAAAGCCTCGGTGGGGGACATAGGGGCGAGGTCCTTGGAAAACCACATTTTCCAAGTTTTAGATACCCCATAGACTGAATATTGCAATACATGGCTTTAAAAAAAACTAAATAAGGATGATTACGAATGATCAGCAGCATATAATTTGCAATGATACAGACTACCCCCTCCATTGAAAAAGATCAAAAATAGCCATTTTGCGACAAAACAAATTTCAGATATTGGGGGGAATGTGCCCCCCCCCCCTAATCCTTGTAATGGCGCCACTGTTTATTTATAATCTATTCCAAATTTTCTAACTTCTAAGAAATAATTTTTCATTTGCAATTTTTATTTAAGCAAGCCCTTAGAGCTTCATGTCAAATCATTTTGGAAAAAAAATTTCAAAGAGAATTCCAAAGAAATACATTACAGTATGTGTGCTAGCACATGGTTTAAAGTTTGGTATCATTTGTGTAGAAACGACTGAAATCAGGCTAGTTGTGATGTGATAGCCTCAGTATCCTCAGTCTTTAAATTTTCTATCATATTTTGTCCTTCGATTTTGTGGGTTAAAAACCATGGGATATGCCCATAAAGTAGTAAAACTGAATCTAGTAAAGGTATTTATAATATGCCACCTAAAGAAAGATCCAAGGGAAAACAAAAAATAGTAACAAACCTAAATAAACTTTCTCTATTTAAATACAATAACAATTGTTGGAAATGTGAGAATGAAAATGCCAATATCCCTTAGTAGACTTACTACACCAGTCATTTCTACACAGATAAGGAATTACAGCTTTAAACTTGAATACCTCATTAACGGAATAGGATTTTTTTTTAATGCTTTCTTCACCATTTTGTTTCTTTTGAAGTCCCCTTTTATATATTATTAGCTTGCTTGACTATTAAAGTAGTCCTTAATGGAGTTGATTATTTTCAAATTAAGTGATGGAAAATTACAGTTCTTTTAATAAACTCATCATGTAACATAATTAAGTAGCCCATGGTTGCATTCCACAAAATCTCAGAAATTGATTCATTTACAAAGACAGTGATTTTGAAGGAACGTGAAGATGTGATGTCACTCCTAGTCTGACTTCAGTCAGTTCTACACATTTAAACTGGACGTCTCCTAAAAGAAATATTCCCATGGTTGTTTGTAACCTTTGATAAAAACGAGAACATTTTTAGAAACAATTTAGTACAAAAATTATTTTGATATGTTATTCCTACACGGAGATATTCAAATTTTAAGGTTCACAAAAAATGCCAATAAGCGAATAGTAAAGGCTCAGTATGACATCACAGCAACATTCTCCCACAAAGTTGATCTATTTTATTAAAATCTATCATCCTTTTTTTATTAGTAAAACCTGCTAGAAAAATGAATTGATGAAAGTTTGGTATTTATATACATTGCCAATACCCTACTACAATAACTTTCGAAAATTGGTTCTAATCATACAGAAACAACCAATTAACATTCAAAGAAATACATACACATTTGCAATGAAGTTGTCTTCTTTGATGTCATCAAACACAAATTCATCATACTGTACAAAAACTTTAAAATGCAATAGGGAAATCTTTGAAAATCCATATCTCTTGAAAGGAATATGATATCAACCTGATTGTTGTAGCAAATTGGCTCAAAAAGTACGCTCTTTCAAATAAATTTTTACAAAAAACCATGGGAATATTCCTTTAATGGACTAAGGTTTTGTAAAGATTTTTTTCCTCACACTTTTGTCACAGTTTTTGCCTTCTCTAGACAAAAATGTTAGGCCACTGAACAAATATTATCATTAACACTAGAAAATATACAAATACGAGATGATCTCTCTCTAGTTTGCTAATGTAAACCATTGGATTTTTAATCGGTAATTTCTGGAGTATATTAGTATATGTGATACTTGGAGGTAGAGCAGCTGTGTGTGACGGAAAGCTTTCTGAAACCTGATCATATCCCCAATCATTGTTTTAATGGGAAAGAAACTATGAAAGTGATCAATGGCTTAATTTAAAGCACAACATTTATATCAAAACATGCCTTCAACTGGTACGTAGGCAGATATTCAAATATTCGGGATGACGTATGTCACAATAACATGCATAAATCTGAACATCCTGTTTGTTGGTGAAAAGAAAAGCATTTTCCCATTTTCACATCCAGTGTGAATTGGTCACCTTTACAGGCCTAAATCTCTGTGTTCGCTTTGGTAAGTTTGTAGGAAATTGTTGCAAATGTGGAGGAAATATCGTAGAAAAGATCATTTTGAAGTTTGAAATATATGTATCATGCATACGTAGAATAAAGCGTGGTGTTCACTTGTGCACAAATCGTAGCACATTTTCACCGACAAAGAGTCCCGGATGTTAAAAATGCCTGGATGACGGAATACTCAAATTACAAATTCTTGGAATTTTAATCAACCATAGTTCAGAGACAAAAACAAAACACAATTGCAAGATTAAAATAAAACTGGTTCTTTGGATGCTCTATTTCCATTGAGGTTTTTAGTAGGGCTTCCAAAATATTTGTTGTCAGAATAAGCCACCCCCCTCCCACCCTGCCCCCACCCCCACCCTGCCACCCACCCCCATCCTGCCCCACCCTTCCTCCACCCTGCCACCCCACCCTTCACCCTTCCTCACCCTTCCCCACCCTCCCCACCCTTCCCACTCCCCCACCCTTCCCCCCCCTCTCCCCCCACCCTGCACCCCTCCCCTGCCCTGCCAACCCTTTTCCTCCCCACACACACACCTCCTTTGGAAAAGTCATGTAGATGGGTAACAATCACTGTATTGATTACCATTATTAAATAATTCTGCCCCTTCATGCATCACAAATGTGCATATCAAGGCCTGCAAATTTCAAAATGTGCCCAATTTTTATGGGGAATTTTAATGATATTTTCATAATTTTTGGTGTATTTTAAAGGATTAGTTTAGGGTGAAACTAGTCAATCTTATATGAAAGAGGATTTTAAAAGGAACAAAATGGTGAAGAAAGAAATCAAAAATGTTATTCAATTAAGGAGATATTTAAATATGAAGTTATGTATTATTTGTATAGAAACGACTAAAACAACATTTGTTGTACAAAGTCTTTATGTATTCTATGTGGCTGAAAAACCATTGGATATGTCACGAAAGTAGTAAAACAGAATCTAGTAATTAATAATTTATCACCTAAAGAATAGTTTTGAGGACAAATAATTCAAATAGTAATAAAAAAAACTTTCTTTAAAGTACATTAACAATTGTTAAGAATGCGAGGATGAGGACGCCAACCTTTAATAGTAGACTTACTTACTACACCAGTCATTTTTACACAGATAAGACAGGTCTCAAACTTGAATCCCTAATGGAATAAATATTCCATTAAGAATTTTGAATATGCTTCACCATTTTGCTTCTTTTTAAAGTCCTAGCTCTTAAAGGTAAACTTGCTTGACCACTGAACTAATCCTTTGAAGCAATTTGTGTTGGGTGGGGCAAAGAGGCAATCGCCCCCAATATTTTAATCTGTCTTATTCGTACTTGTTTGTTCAGATTCGTATTTGTTGGCATATCTTGTCAGTTTGACTTGCCTGCCTCCCCCCCCCCTTCCTCCCCCCTCTTTCTCTCATATTGTGCAGTGTATGGTACTCTGGTACTTCTTGCAGTGCTAACTTTCAAGTACCTCTGATTATTGCAGGTTATGGATGTGACATGAAGCATTTCAAACATTTTATCAGTATCAAGAGTTAAAGAAGAAAAAACATCCACTAAAGAAAGCAAATTGAGTGCTAACAGCTGGGTGCAATCTTTGTCAGTGCTAAGTGATCAATATGACAAATTACTGGGATTTTTATATTACACATCATGGATCAGGGATTTCCTTTTATTACAAAAAAAAATCATAAGTTTAATAACACAAATAGCATGAAGTTTGCAGTTTTTTAAGTGCTTTTAGGATTTTCAAGAGGGAATGTTGAAAACAACAACTCACTTCGTTTTTCAAGAAATATGTTCCAGTGGGCATTTACTGAAAGTATGTTTTTGGATTTTGTTTTTATGTGTGAGTTTTCCCTATAGGCACATGGCAATGTTAATTTTCTAAATGATTGATTATATTATGCAGCACTTGTCAAAATATTTTGATTCTTATGAAAGTTGCTGCATTAAATGTATTCCCAGAAATGAATATTGTCATGTATAACAAAAACACTTTTTCACTAGGTTTCAAGCTGAATTTAGCTTTGGATATGGTTAATGAATATTTATATACTATGTGAATTTGAATAATTCTAGAAGTTCATGTGAAATGATGCTTGTTGCGTTATAATAAGTTCATCTTTTTTAGATTTACCTAGTTAAAGGATTAGTTCAGGAGTCAAGCAAGTCCTTATGAAAGAGTTCACTCTCTGTTAGTTAAGCTGTGCCATCTGCATACCTCAAGTTATGTTTTACTCTCTGCTAGTAAAGCTGTTGTATCATCTGCATACCTCAAGTTAGTTATGTTTCACTCTCTGATAGTTAAACTGTGTCATCTGCATACCTCAAGTTAGTTATTTTTCACTTTCTGCTAGTAAAGCTGTGTCATCTGCATACCTCAAGTTAGTTATGTTTCACTCTCTGTTAGTTAAACTGTGTCATCTGCATACCTCAAGTTAGTTATTTTTACTTTCTGCTAGTAAAGCTGTGTCATCTGCATACCTCAAGTTAGTTATGTTTCACTCTCTGCTAGTAAAGCTGTGTTATCTGCATACCTCAAGTTAGTTATGTTTCACTCTATGTTATAGTTAAGCTGTGTCATCTGCATACCTCAAGTTAGTTATGTTTCACTCTCTGTTAGTTAAGCTGTGTCATCTGCATACCTCAAGTTAGTTATGTTTCACTTTCTGCTAGTAAAGCTGTGTCATCTGCATTTCTCAAGTTAGTTATGTTTCACTCTCTGCTAGTTAAGCTGTGTCATTTGCATATCTCAAGTTAGTTACGTTTCACTCTCTGTTAGTTAAGCTGTGTCATCTGCATACCTGAAGTTAGCTATGTTTCACTCTCCGTTAGTTAAGCTGTGTTATCTGCATACCTCAAGTTAGTTGTTTCACCCTCAGCTAGTAAAGCTGTGTCATCTGCATACCTCAAGTTAGTTATTTCACTCTCAGCTAGTAAAGCTGTATCATCTGCATACCTGAAGTTAGCTATGTTTCACTCTCTGCTAGTTAAACTGTGTCATCTGCATATCTCAAGTTAGTTATGTTTCACTCTCTGCTAGTTAAACTGTGTCATCTGCATATCTCAAGTTAGTTATGTTTCACTCTCTGCTAGTTAAACTGTGTCATCTGCATATCTCAAGTTAGTTATGTTTCACTCTCTGCTAGTTAAACTGTGTCATCTGCATATCTCAAGTTAGCTATGTTTCACTCTCTGTTAGTTTATAAGCTGTGTCATCTGCATACCTCAAGTTTTGTTTCAGCCAACAATGGTAACACCTTTCAGCTCATCTATTTCCCTAAATATATTTTCTGTGTATATATTAAATAGCTTGTGGACAGAATACAACCTTGGCGGACTCCTCTTTTAGTGGGATAATTTCTAGATCAGCCATCACCAACTTTCACTGTTGCAAGCTGAACAAGCATAATGTTTGCATGACTCTCAGATCTTTGCCATCAATATCCAACTTTATTAAGGTCTCCATTATGTCATGATCAAACACTCTATCAAAAGCCTTCTCATAGTCTATGAAACAGATGTAGACATCTTTCTCAATGGATACCAAAATATAAACTTAGACATCTCCTTAGCGGTATAAGATTTTTGAATTCTTGACCACTGAACTAATCTTTTAACATTGCAAATCTAAATTTAGTGTCTTTAGTGTTTTTGGGTGTATGTTGTGTTGTTTTAATGGGGAATTACTGCTGAGAAGTTTCACCAATTCTTAGGCAATTGGTAAACTTCTTAAAGGCTCAGTTCAAGCAAATTCTTTTGATGTGAAATTAGAGATCAACTTTAAAAGAAAATGGTGAAGGAATTGCTTGAATATCCTGTTCTGTTGAAGGATATTCAAGTTTATGAAGTGATGTCTCAATTGTGTAAAATCAACTGAAATCAGATTCATTGTGACATCACTTTCCTCAAAGTTCTTACGTATTTTATAGTATTTTTTCTGAGATTATATGGCTTATAAGCCACTAGATATGTCAAAAACTGATTAAACAGAATCTGGTAAAACAACTTTTATATAATAAGTTATATGCACATATAAATTTTGAAGAAAAAAATTCCATTAAAAAAAGTTCAATTAACTTTCTATAAAATACATAATTGATGAGAGGTGAAATGAGATTGACAACTTTCCGCAGACTTTTGAACCAAGTTCCTTCTACACCAATGAGAATTAACTTGAGTATCTCCCAAAGACATTTATGTATGCGTTTGGTCACCATTTTGTTTTTTCCTAAGATGAACTTGTGCGACCAGTGATTAAATCCTTTCATAAACTAGCTGCTGAAATTTCTTGCCACCTGATTTTCCAAGGCAAATTGAGACATAGTCTGTAACATTTTTCAGCACTCATACTGTCCAACCCCCCCCCTTCCTCCAGAAAAAGAACTACCTAAATGTTATTGATTGCCTGAAGCTTGGTCATAGAGAAGGGTGATATGGTGCAAGGGGAGGGAAATAATATTTAGGTATACATATGGAAAATGTTGATGTACTGATTTTACAAGCCATTCTAATTGTGAGGAAACAGGCACAGACAGCTGAACAGCTTGAGTGCTAACTCAAACTACTGTTATACAGCCCATGCATGGATCCCATTTCTTTTAAATTTTGTCATGTGATCCTCAAATTGCCAAACAGAGATGATGCTGAAAACTTTAAAAATACTTTTGCATATAGCATGCACTACGTTTGCATATGGCATACAGTTGTTGTACTGAAGCCACTACTTTTGCATATGGCATACAGATGTTGTACTGAAGCCACTACTTTTGCATATGGCATACAGTTATTGTACTGAAGCCACTAATTTTGCATATGGCATACAGTTCTTGTACTGAAGCTACTACTTTTGCATATGGCATACAGTTGTTGTACTGACGCCACTACTTTTGCATATGGCATACAGTTGTTGTACTGAAGCCACTAGTTTTGCATATGGCATACAGTTGTTGTACTGTAGCTACTACTTTTGCATATGGCATACAGTTGTTGTACTGAAGCCACAACTTTTGCATATGGCATACAGTTGTTGTACTGAAGCCACTACTTTTGCATATTGCATACAGTTATTGTACTGAAGCTACTACTTTTGCATATGGCGTACAGTTATTGTACTGTAGCTACTACTTTTACATATGTCATACAATTGTTGTACTGAAGCCACTACTTTTGCATATGGCATACAGTTGTTGTACTGAAGCCACTAATTTTGCATATGGCACACAGTTGTTGTACTGAAGCCACTAATTTTGCATATGGCACACAGTTGGTGTACTGACGCCACTACTTTTGCATATGGCATACAGTTGTTGTACTGAAGTCGCAACTTTTGCATAGGGCATACAGTTGTTGTACTGAAGCAACAACTTTTGCATATGGCACACAGTTGTTGTACTGAAGCCACTAATTTTGCATATGACACACAGTTGTTGTACTGACGCCACTACTTTTGCATATGGCATACAGTTGTTGTACTGAAGTCGTAACTTTTGCATATGGCATACAGTTGTTGTACTGAAGCCACAACTTTTGCATATGGCATACAGTTGTTGTACTGAAGCCACAACTTTTGCGTATGGCATACAGTTGTTGTACTGAAGCCACAACTTTTGCGTATGGCATACAGTTGTTCTACTGAAGCCACTACTTTTGCATATGGCATACAGTTGTTGTACTGAAGCAACTTTTGCATATGGCATACAGTTGTTTTGCAACTTTTGCATATGGCATACAGTTGTTGTACTGAAGCCACAACTTTTGCATATGTCATACAGTTGTTGTACTGCCACTAATTTTGCATATGGCAACAGTTGTTGTTGCCACTAATTTTATATCACACAGTTGTTGTACTGAAGCCACCATACTAATTTTGACGCCACTACTTTTGCATGGTACAGTTGTTGTACTGAACACTTTTGCATATGGCATTGTACTGAAGCCACTAATTTTGCATATGGCACACAGTTGTTGTACTGAAGCCACTAATTTTGCATATGGCACACAGTTGTTGTACTGACACCACTACTTTTGCATATGGCATACAGTTGTTGTACTGAAGTCGCAACTTTTGCATATGGCATACAGTTGTTGTACTGAAGCCACAACTTTTGCATATGGCACACAGTTGTTGTACTGAAGCCACTAATTTTGCATATGGCACACAGTTGTTGTACTGACGCCACTACTTTTGCATATGGCATACAGTTGTTGTACTGAAGTCGCAATTTTTGCATATGGCATACAGTTGTTGTACTGAAGCCACAACTTTTGCATATGGCATACAGTTGTTGTACTGAAGCCACAACTTTTGCATATGGCATACAGTTGTTGTACTGAAGCCACAACTTTTGCATATGGCATACAGTTGTTCTACTGAAGCCACAATTTTTGCATATGGCATACAGTTGTTGTACTGAAGTCGCAACTTTTGCATATGGCATACAGTTGTTTTACTGAAGCCACAACTTTTGCATATGGCATACAGTTGTTGTACTGAAGCCACAACTTTTGCATATGTCATACAGTTGTTGTACTGAAGCCACTAATTTTGCATATGTCATACAGCAGTTGTACTGAAACCACAACTTTTGCATATGGCACACAGTTGTTGTACTGAAGCCACTACTTTTGCATATGGCATACAGTTGTTGTACTGAAGCCACTAATTTTGCATATGGCATACAGTTGTTCTACTGAAGCCACTACTTTTGCTTATGGCATACAGTTGTTGTACTGAAGCTACTACTTTTGCATATGACATACAGTTGTGTACTGAAGCCACCATGATGACAGTATAGGTAGAGATTGAGAGTATGATATGTTGAACCTTTATATGCTGTCACAGCACTTAAGTGCAAGGGAAATGTTAAGAGGTTTGGGTGGGGATAGGGGATAATTTGATGTGAACAATGTAACATAAATTGTCTTATTTTCTGTCACTAACGCATCCTAAAATTAGTAAGAAATTTTCAGTTTTAACATTTCATCATTTCCCGTGCAGCCAGTCGTCACATAATTTATTGTATTGTGTGTTGATCTGGCTTTCTTCTAATAAATAGATAAAACGCTACATCTAAAAACCTAGGAAATAAAAAATATTTGATTATTTCATATATTAATGCACTATTGAAAGAGTTAGAAGCATCACGTATGCTACCATAATTAAGCTTTCTTCTTCTGAAATGTCGTTTCTGGTCACACTGCGGTATTCATTCATATGCAACATCTATTAATCTCAGGTGCGGGATATCGATGTGCCTAATGGCGCACGTTAACGTTAGAAAGCTCTCCTCGTGGATGAGTGCATCGTCATATGTCAAACATGTTTGCAGATGTGGATTGTTTTGTTAAATTGAGTGAAGAAGTGGATTTAAAACAAAATTTTCCTCTGGTGACTATGCTGCAAAAAAAAAGGAAAACAAATTGAACCTCTGTGGAGAGCGAGGGAAGGAGAAATAGATGAAATATGCAAAATGTGTTTCATTCATTGGTGTTCTCTTTCAGCTATTAAGGTGTTAGCGTACAATATCATGCTTGGAAGTTATATCTCTGGAGTATAGGGTGAGACAGTGCATTGCACCCTGTACAAAAGGGTATGTGAAAAAGCTCCTAAAGTTCAGAGCTGAGGAGTTATTGAACTTGAAGCAGACAAAGCTGTTTGACTCCTTATAGAAGAGTTGTTGAACTAATGCATGAGGTGAAAGTTCTTTACAACACAAGTCTTTTACCGTATGATCATTTAGTGGTGTGCCCCTTTACAAAGAAATTTCAGGAATAAAGCCAATGTATTACTAAGCTTGACCCCTACAGGCACAGGATACTTTAAAATTACAAAAAAAAGTTTTTTCAATTATCATAACAGCTGATGGGAAATTTTTCCAGTTTAGGAGTGAAGGTTGTGTGACTTGTGATTGAAGCATAACTATTATGCCAACTGACAAATAAAATATTAAGTTGAATATGCAGGTTGTGAAAGCAACTGGTAATTTTGATTCTACAGGGGATATATGAAGGTATTCATTCGTCTGTTGTTAAATCCTTTCATGTTTTCGAGCCATTGACTTGTTGAAAAAGTACAAATTTGATCATTTGGATGAAGTTTTTTGCTGTATTGAGCTGGCAAGTACCATTATAAAGAAAGTTGATTAAATCTTGAAAAGTATATTCCCTATTCAATTTGTCCTAGAATAGGTTTCCTTAATTAACTTAAATAGTTTCATATTTGTAAAATATTTGAATACAAGTTCACAAGATTATATTATAAATAGATAAGTAGCATTTCATATTTGATTACTGGTTTTTAAAGTGGTTATAGATCAAACTTTTATGTAATATAAATTTTAAATGGTTTGCCTTTTTATAAAAGTTAGAGTGAATGTTACTCATTTTCAAGTCACATATTTGTAGAGAATGCCAACAGAGTGTGGTTAAGGAGAAAAAGTGTCAAATAATCATGTTCTTTGAATTATAAATAATATCTATGGTTTAACTAATTATGAGTGTGGTTTTGGGGAAAATGGGGAAAACTGTTTTAAGGCTGATCCAATACCCCACAAAATTAATCAAAACACTTAAACATTATTACAAAAATACCTAGATCCCCAAAACATTGCCCCTTCCCCCTCCCCCTCCCCCACCCCTCTTCTTTTCTGTCCCTGCTCTTGTTTTATTTTTTTTTACTTGCTGGTTGAGTTTAAATTTTTATATTGGAGAAATTTCCTCTTCATTAAAAATGATCCTCATGTTGAAGAATGTAAATTTATGGACAGGCTTCAGCATTTTGTTTTCATCATGTGGTTGTCAATATGACAGCCAGTTCTTTCATTTGATGCCAACCAAGTGTCTGGATTTTATATCTTAATTTAAAAATGTCCATCACATATTGAGCTGTTTTCTTGAACATGATGAATGTAAAGTGTAACGAATTAACAGGAAATGTCTTCCTGTTTCCTCACAAGGGCTGTGTCCAACTACTTATTTATTCAAACATCCTATTGCAGATATGAGAGGTGTTTTTGATGATAAAATAGCTCCAATTGAAATTATTTCATTCCTATTTTATCTTCTCAGAATTATCCAGACCAGAGGAATGAGTTTCTTGATATGGGAATCTTCATTGCATTCTTTGTGCTCATCGCCATCATCTGCCTCCTGCTGGTCATTAAGCTGAGGTGGAGGCAACGAAGAAAGCAGGTTAGCATTAGGGTTGCAAATACACCAGTGGTGTGTCTATGGGGAGAACTATGGTGCTGTTTTGCTTACCCATCCCGCCCCCGCCCCCACACACACCCACACACACACACACACACCTGACTTTTAAAGGTTCAGCAAGTGTGTTAATATAACAATAATACATTTCATTAATTTATTTATACTACTTCACTAGTGTAATGTCATGTAAGCATTTCCATGACATTTCTTTTGATTTTTGTGTAATTATTTCATACTAAATGATTGGAAAAACTTTCTTTAAAATGATGGAAATAATTTTGTTAGCTACCAGGTCATCAGGATGCAGGTTAGCATTATAGGGTTGCAACTAAAGGATTAGTTCAGTGGTCAAGCAGTTCTTGCTTTTTACTCTCGGTTGGCGTTTATGTCCTCTTGAAGGATTTTTGCCGACTTAACCGATTTAGATTTAGATTCTATCTTATATGAATGGAGAAACAAAAAGTGAAGAAAGCATTTAAAATCTCAAAATCCATTAAGATATGATATTCAAATATAAAGTTCTGTATCATTTGTGTAGTAAGGACTCATTTAAAATGTTGTTATTTTACTTCACATCCTCGCATTCCTTCAAGTCTTGATGTATTCTGTTATATTATTTTCTGGGATTTTGTGGTATTGGATATGTCAGAATGTATTGCAACATAATCTAGTAAGGTGATTATTATTTACCATCTGAAGAAAGCAAAAAATCTAATTAGTAAAAAGGGTAATTTAATTTCTGTAAGATACTTGAACAGAAAGTGAGGATGAGGGTGCCAAGCTTCTACACTTACCTATCCACACCAGCAGTAGTGGCACCATGGGGTGGGGAACAAGCGCCCCCCCCCCTTACTTTTCCCAAAGATTGATTTAACAATTCGTCCAAATCCAAGGAGAAATTTTGAAAGGTACGTCCCTCAATTTCTCCCCAATCTAAAGTTTTTGGCACCACCACTGCATGGAGACAGACAGGTAAATTTGAATATCTCCTCCACGGGATTCTATATTAAAGTAGATTCTTCTCCATTTTGTTACTTTTAAAGCCCTCTTTCATGTAAGATGAACCACTTGACCACTGAAATAATCCTTTAAAGAGGCTGGACTAGTTCCGCTTCATCTTCACAATACAAAGGGCATTAGGTAATATCAATGACAGCGGGAGGCGCTATAGGCTAAACATGATTAAAGTATAACGAATTTAATCCATGTTAGCAAGCAAATGCTTTCATCAAAAGAGATTAAGAATTGACCATTTGACAGCATTTTGAATTTTTAGGTCTTATAATACAAATTTTTATGCAGAAGGGTACAAACGGGCAGGCTGCTCTATTTTTTCGTTATAAATTTGTTATTTTTTTAATGGTCTCCCACAAGGTTTTGAAGGGAAGTAGCAGCTTTTGACAAATTTAGATTATCTCTTCTCAAAATGACATTATCTATGAATGTTCTCCCCGTCACACATTTATGTAATTTCACTCTTATTTCCCCTTCTCTTTACTCAGGACACTCAAACCCAACAGACTTTGCACATCGTCTCCAAAATGGAGACCAGAAAATATCGGAGGGGAGATCGACGGTCACGTGATGAGCAGGTGACCACACCCAGTGTTACGTCTGACTGCACCATTTGTGCTATTTGTCTTGATGAGTTCAGGGAAGGAGAGGTAGAAATTGCTTTGTTATCATTTTATGACTTTTTTGGTGGCTTTTTGTTTTGTGACTTTTTGTTTTGTGACTTTTTGTTTTGTGACTTTTTGTTTTGTGACTTTTTGTTGTGCGATAAGTAATACTAAGGGTTGTTTCCTTAAGGTTTTGATATAACTCTTGGTAATTACGTAGGCAGCATTGTCCTACAATACCTAGTACAATACAATACCTAGTGACACTTAGATCCAACATAAACGCAATTTCATCCAAATTTGGACTTGAGCCACTGGACTATAATAGCCAAGATAAGCTAGATTGTACAAAAGCTAATTCGTATGATTTAAATCATGGATATAGATAGGAATACTATCAAAATAGGGATCAGATGTGGATGGGAAGGGTTTTGTTTTATTTCTCCACCATTTTGTTTTTCTTAGCATGGGATGAAAGTGGCGTATCACACGGCTTATCTAGGAAGTGTTATTTTTATACCTACCTTGATAATTTGGTGAAGAATGAGAAAGTCATCAAATCTGACAGCCCAAATAAGTCGTTTTCCTGTTTTTGTATGAATCAACTGACTGAATCTGACAGTTTATCCAGCTTTTGGAGCAATCATGCATGTTTTAGGGTGATTGACTTAGCAGTGATCAGCTTTACTTGTCATCACCCACACTCATGCAGTATGTTTTATGTAATTGCGAAAAAGGTATAGGAAAGCGAATAATTTGTGTTAATTGTTTGTCATACAAAACATTAAGCTGGGTATCCATAGTTAATCAAGCATCATACTATTTCGCTTAAAATGATCACACCAGCTTTAATTAGGCGCTGTATGATCACTTTCATCTTACATGAGCTGTTGGCTTTTATGTGAAGATTGTACAATGGCAGTGAAGATATATTCAGGAGGTTTTGTGGAAACTAAGATTATTTGTTTTTAGAAACATTTTAATCGTATTGAAACAGAGCTTTACTTCCATTTTTGAAATTGATTTAAGAGGGAGATATGATGGACAAGATTAAGTGAATTCCAGCTCTTTGGATTGTGGTAATGTTGTTCAATTTTGGTCTCCACTTGATTATCCAGGCTGTTCATTGTTTATGAAACATGGCATTAGATTTCCAGTTTTTTTTTTTTTTTTTCTTTCACAGGAATTACGAATAGTTCCGTGTACACATGAATTTCACAAGCACTGCGTAGATCCATGGCTTCTTTCCAACAAAACATGTCCTCTGTGCATGTACGATATTCTTGGTAAGTTTCCGATGGGGATAGCAATAAAAGGACTTCTAGCAGCTATATTGTGTTTGGGGAGATGGACATCAAAAATGTAGGAGTGAAATTATGTATAGAGTTTGGTTTTTCTGATCTGTATAGACCTTTTCATACCGAGTTTAGCCGAACGTGAAACGTCAGGGTACTTTAACCAATAAAATGCCAAGGAAAATTGTAAAGAATAACAATACGCGGGCGTATTACCTTCATAAGCTTGTACGCATGTACATAATAGTACAACATTACATGTACGAGGTATGTGAAATGTATATGCTTTGTGTTGTAATATGCACACGTAAAGTAGGCCTATCTAAATTTGCATCAAACTTTCAACTGCTCTGCCTGGATAATTCTTTTCTTATGGGGATGTTTTTTGTTGTCATATTCCAAGAGGATCCGTACTGTCTTCCATTCAGACTGTCTCAATTAAGAAATACGCGATAACTGGGTAAGATTTCAAGTTATTACTTGGCCTCAGGTATGTTTATAACACTAACGTTACGTTCAATGCATGTAGTTGTAGGCCTAGTGTGCATGTTAGAATGTTGTTTTTATGAACGGAACATTGTATGTTCGTTGGGGTTCACATTCCCTCAACATTGAAAATATTTGTGCACATTTGAAACACAAAAATAGGACGGAAATTGGCAAAAATTGTGTAAATTTGAAAACGTTGAAGTTCACTGCGGACATGGTGGAGAGCCTAATGGTATGAAATTGTGCCGTTGACCTCACTGCACAAAATGTGAAAATAGTATCGAGAACATTTGGCAACAAATCCTTTGTTGTCTGTGAATAAGACAACTTGTTTTGCATATCGGAAAAATTGTGTGAATGGAGAGGATACAGTTTATACCAAGTTTTCTGTTTGGTATGGAATTTCCCAACCAAATTACGCTACCATTTAAGTCTCAGTGAAGTGCTTAGTTGTGTATGTAGTCCCCTATATACTGTTGATTATTGTGTGAATTTGTATCTTTAATGGGCTTGACCCCATATGCTAGTAAATTGTGCAGACAATCAGGATTCCCTGGAATTTGATTGGTCTATATTATGGCCACGTGAATTTCGGCCATGTGACATTATTTAAATGAGATTTCCGGAAATTACTGATTACGATATGAAAAGGTCTATAGGATAGCGAGACTAGTGGCAGAGGAATCAGGGAAACTGCCCCACCTTGCCAGGAGTTTACCTTCCTTTACCACGTCCTTGTGGAAAAAGGATTGATTACTGCTCATCGACCTTAGATAAGTGCATCATGATAAGACCCTAGCTTCATCTAGAAATAGGCAGCATGCTCATAATCAAAGGGGCACTTTTATAATGGCAAGGGGCACACACCACTGCATTTGGGGCATGTTAAATATATCAAAGGGTGAAGTAAACAGACTAATTAATTTAACTCCTTTCTTTCACTGCAAGGAAATATAAAATCAAAACAAGAAGGTAATACACTCAAGTCTATGCTACCTGTCCATGGATCTTTAAGTTGTTGTCTAGGTTCTTTGCACTGCAAAAGGGTCTATTTCAGATACAAACAACCCACCCTTTCTAACAAGCTACTGTAAGTGTGGGTCTTGGCTTGGTATTGGTTGCAAATTTCAAAATTATAGTGGACATTTTAATCAAACACTGCTGCACATTTTTGCATTTTGGATAATGATGTGAATTGGCTAACTTATCTCTCAAATATCATTTCACTTCATTTTGATGAGGAAGTAGTCAGTGGCATAGCTAGGACCCTACGGGCTGGGGGCGAGTGGGGCCCATAAGGTATATCGGTATATTTTTCTTACAGGCCCCCATTATAGGGCCCGGGCCAGGCCCAATAAGGGTTGGTGGTTTTCATCTTTAGTTATGCCACTGGAAATATTCTCTGAGGCTGTAACATGTAATTATAGTTATTAGTTAACACATTTGAATGTGTTTTGAATTAGGAGGGCAGTATATGAGAAAGCAATTAAAAGATTTAGATTGGATTATACCTTACTTTGAATTTGAAAAACTTTAGTTGAGTAGGAAACTGCTCAAACATCTGCTTATGCTATACAAACTATACTTTGCTGTCATATGCTAGCAAAAAGTCAGGTATCTTAGAAAAACTGCAATTATTAAAAAGCTATGTGTTGAAGAAGAACTACATAAACACGTTTTGAAAGCAAGGTGTTTTCAGTTGGTTTACAGGGAATTGGATTAAACTTACAATTTGAATTTTCAAACTAAAGCTTGATGCAGAGGTCAAATGGCATTTTTACAATTCACATTCAAGATTCGGTGTCGTCACAATGTCGAATCTTTAGGTCAAAAATTTAAAGTTTCGGTGAATCTTGACAGAAAATACTTTTGGGTGGTGTGGATCTTGAATGAAATTAAGTCAATTGAATCTTTGCCCAAAAACTATTGCAGATGGGTGAATCCTTGTCAAAATTCTTCAAGCTATGACAGAAATGCGTTGAATCCATATCATTAACATTGAATCAGCGTCAAACTGAAAAATGATAATTTCTTACTATTTTCCATTAGTGTATTAACAGATTGAAGAAATTTCATCCTCGCCGCGTTACCACATATACCTATTGTACCTAGCATAAATAGCTTTCCACGGAAGCTTATCCGGACCATGTACCCGTAAAGTATCCCTACATAAGAATATTCATGAATCGTTTTCCTTCTACTATGTACGGAGGTATTATAATACGTCCATGATTATAAGTGCAGTGGTGCCATCATGCGCTCGAAGAATAAGAGGTGCTGATACGCACTCAAAATATGTCAATAATTATTTTGTTGGTGTCACTGTGTGGTACATTTTCTTTATGCGGCTAAAAACATAGAACTGTACTGATTTCAGGTTGAATTATGAAAGCCTTCACATCGAAAACAATGTGCAAAATATTTCTTTCTAGGGCCTACACAATTTGTTTTAAACACAGGTTTTTCTATGCAAAGTAAAGAGTTAAAATACAAGGGAGAAAATTTTATTCGATAAAATATTCAAAATTGCCGAGGGGATTGATCACTGTTGCAATGTTTGTCACATGTCTTGTGGGGTGAATGTTACAATTCAAAGACAAGGAAAGAGGAAGCAAACAGACATGTTTTAAGTTAAGCGTCATGATTATTTTCTCTGGTCACACTTTATTGCTGTCATAAATGACAAGAATGCAAACATGTATCATACAAGAAGATAAAAGAGAATAATCAAAATGTGGTACAAAAAGGGTGGGTAGCTCTTTGAAGTACATGCATTATACAATAAGTTACACAGAAACATGTTTTTTTCTCTATGTTAATTCTTCACCTAAGAAAAATTGGCGACGGTGAAGTTTGACCCCAAATGTTTTTGCCAGGGTCAATTTTGGGCAGAGATGAATCTTGACCTAATTATTTTTTTAGGCAAGTGATCTTTGCTGAAAAATTATTGCAGTTGGATAAAAAAAAAGGTGAATGCTTGAGGGGAGTATAGGAAGATGTTGTTGACCGCTGCATATTAAAAGCATATGTGTTGATGGCAACAAAATATTCATCTGTTTCAGTCCTAAACCAGTCACAGAACTTATGAATCCTAAAGACAGAAATCAAATAAATATAAAAAAGTGTATACCATTCTTGGGAACATGGTATGAATATTATTATATTCTTGCAAAGAATGTTAAAGTCTGTTGTAGGTATACAGTTGAACTGGTAGAATAAATCCTTATTCTTGTACAGCAATATATTACTCCTATCTCACATAAAAATCACTCTTGTGTAAATAATTGTGTAGTTGCTAAGGCAGAGAAAAATGGAGCTTGTTGTTAATGATTGCCCTTGTTGAGTGTAAGGATGAGCAATTGTCGTGAGATACATGTCCACTGCAGAGAGTAACTAAGGATGTCAGCTTCACAATATAGTAAAAATCATGAAAGTAGCAAAATCTTTTATCAAAATTTGTTAAAAATTTATAAAAAAACGTCTTATATATATATATATATATATATATATATATATATATATATATATATAATTTGATTCGATGCGATAGCATCAGGAACCCATGTGGTCATGATGGCATGTGTATGTGTGTGACACTAGCTCGTAAATATGATATCTCAAGAATGATATACCAGATTCATGTCTACGTGGTACTAGGTACGTAACCAACATGGGAGCAGCGGCTCCCCCCTTTGCCGAATGTCAATTTTTTGGGGCGTCTCTTGAAAGATCTGCACAGAATATAAAAATAAGAGAATCTCATTGGTCTGGTTGCTCTCGTTCAAATTATTTTTTATAGAGGTCAGCTCCCCCCATTAAAAATTTCTGGCTATGTACCTGTGTGGTACACAGATAGCCCATGGTCTGTAGATGTGACATATTAAGGAGTAGGTGGGGCTTATTGTTAAAATTTAAAAATGTTCCTATATTAATAACCACATGTCTGTTTTGTTTCATATTTAGTGTAATTATGTTGTTAGCTGGTGTCTACATGTTCATGGTACAAAAATGTTGAATATCATAAACATGCATAGTAGGCGGGCTTAATATGCTTTTGATGAAAAGAACTTGTAAACACAGTATCGCAAGAACTATACATGGGATCCAGTTCATATGTAGTACACAGATGGTCCACAAATGTGCCCTATTGTTTTTGGTGGCAATTCATGCATATTAATGAGTAGGTGGGGCTTAATATTGTAATCTTGAAATGCTCATATTTTAACAATCACATATCAGTTGTGTTTAATACTTAGTGTAAGTATGATGTGAGCAAATATACATGATTATGGAACAAAAATCTTGAATTCCATTAATATACATTGATTAATATACTGCAGGGCTTAACATGATTTAGTTGAAAAGAGTTTGTAAACACAGTATCTCAGGAACTTTTTATAGGATTCAGTTCATATGTGGTACACAGATTGTCCATTGACCGCAGATGTGTCCTATTGTTTTTGGGGGGCGATGTGCCTATTTATAAGTAGACATGGCTTAAAGTTGAAATCTTTAAATGCTCATATTTTAACAACCACTTGTCTCTTTTGTTTCATATTTGAAATGATTATGTTGTTGGCAAGTGTATACAGGTTAATGGGATAAAAATTGTAAAATTTAGTTAATTGTGAAAATTCATTTGTGTGAGAAGTGTAAGTCATTTTGTGGTCAATGTAACATTGAACCCATTGTGCAATAACATTTATTATGTAATAGTTCAAACTTAAAATCCATATTCTGCGTCGGAACCTCAAAATGTTTGGTTTTCTGGTTTCATTTTTCAGTCAGTCACTATGCAAATTTGTGATGTATTACTGCATAGACTGCTCAAAATCGAATGTAATTCTTTTTAAAATATTGTTTTATCTCAGTCACCAAAAATGATAAGAAAGTCTATTTCTGCTAGAATTTCTTAGGGTACTGCAGTCATGAGATGTGCCTACCAAACGTATGGGGACAAAGTCAAAAGTGGGGGGTGAGGGGGGGGTGGTGGCAAAATCATGCTTAGATGCAAAAATCACCATACAAAAGGTATAAAGTCAGAAAAGTCCCCCCCCCCCCCCCCTCTCAAATTGGGTACAGTAGTAAAGATTTAAGAAGAATTGATCAGAATTTGCTGAAGCCCATCAAAGATACTATGAAAGACAATTAAAATACAAAGAATGAATACGAGAAAATACCAAATAAACCCAGTCACTCAAATTGGCATAAAAACTTTTTAAGCGATGTTGTAATGTTGCCTTACATGGCCATAGACCTTTCACTCAGTACATGTCAGAATTGAGTCATTATGTCAGAATATTTCAATGCAATTCCATCCTTGTTCAGAGAAATGATTTTGTTCAAAAAGAGGGGTCCCAAGGGTTTTGTAGACTAAATGAGAAAGTGTGATTTGTAGTCTGTGATTACAATATAGTCTACAGTAGTCTCAAGTGGAATGAAAAATATTTCTCCAATTGAAGTTGCTGATTTGTGTATGTCAAGTGGAGCCATCTTTGGTTCCGGATATGTAGTCTTGTTTTGCTCAAATATAAGACCTTCACAGCAGTATTTTATGTATATACCATACTATGGCAAGTATGTTATTATTATAGTCTAAGTTGAAGCACTAAAAGTTTCATTAAAAAAAAAAAAAAAAAAATTCAATGAATTGTGTAGAAGAAAAAAACATGTTGTATTCAAGTCTTATTTTCCTGGCTACTGATACAGTTATTTAAATATTGAAAGATAACAAATATATTCATAGTGTTATTCTTAGACTAGATTGTAGGAAGTTAAATATTAAAAACTATAATGATACATTGATTGAAATTGATTGATAATCAAAATTGATTGAAAACCAAAATTGATTGAAATTGATTGATAATCAAAATTAATTGATAAAAATTGATTGATAATCAAAATTGATTGATAATCAAAATTGATTGATAACCAAAATTGATTGAAATTGATTGATAATCAAAATTGATTGATAACCAAAATTTGTATGCCAATGTTGGTTTGTATGTTTATTTCATTTATTTAAAAAAAAAAATCCATTTTACAAACTGGTTATACACTTTTATTAGTGTAAGCATACATGTATTGAGAAAAATGTAAATTCTGATACAACCTACCAAATGATTTTGATACTGGTAAATACCCATTGGCTGTGAATTTTGAGTATTTATTGATATATTTTAAGTTAATGTTATGTTGAGTAAGATTGTAGAAAAAAGCACAGTATTCGCCTGAATATTATTGAGGATGTGGCATACACATCCTTCATTCATAAACTAGAAAATGCATGTGTTACCTCTTACCTATCCTCGAAGTTCCTAGTGGGAGATAAGGCCTCCACAGAGCATCTCCGTTGTTCGTGGTCCTTGGCTATGTTCCGCATCTCCAGGCCGGAAAATGTATTTGAAATCATATTAATCATTCAGGGTTCTAAATGAATACTCTGATCAAAGGATAACTTTAAAGAATAATTTCAGTGGTCAAGCATGAAAGAGGACTTCAAAATAAACAAAATGGTGAAGAAAGCATCAACAAATCTTATCCTGTTAAGCAGATATTCAAGTTTAAAGCTTTGTCTAATTTGTGTAGAAATGACTGGTGTAGTAAGTTTACTATGGAAAGTTGGCGTCTTCATCTTTACATTCTTAACAATTAATTGTTAATGTATTTCAAAGAAAGTATATTTAATTTTTTCACTATTTCAAATATTTTCCCTTAAAATTTCTTCAGTTATGTTAGAAATACCTTACCTAGATTCAGTTTTACTATTTTTTGACATATCCCATGGTTTTTAAGCCACTAAAACGCAGAATAGAATATGATAGAATACATAAAGACTTTGAGGAATTTAAGGCTATGACATCACAACTAGTCTGATTTCAGTCGTTTCTTAACAAATGATACCAAACTTTAAACTTAGATATCTCCTTAACAAAAGATTTGTGAATGCTTTCTTCACTATTCTGTTTCTTTTGAAGTCTTCTTTCATATAAGATAAGACTTGCTTGACCCCTAAACTAATGCTTTAAAGTTAATGCAACGTGTTCTCTTTCTTTCAGACCCATCAGATAATGACAAGAGTGAATCACCATCAACCGGTCAGAGTCCTGCTGATCAATACACTGGCCTGATGGTCAATCTTCCAACCACGTCATCTCAGGAGCTCCCCCCGCAGGAACAACTCAACACCAACCCCCATGGTTCGCATCGATACCAGGAAATTCCTTATTCTAATAGACATTCCAGGTAAATTCCAACAAACATTCAATTCACTTCAATTTTTATTTGGTGAAACTAAGCCTCTGGCTCTTCTCACGAAATGCAACAAAATAAAGATCTTAACAAAAAGGATTGAGAGTTTACAATTGCACATATGAAATAATATCAAGATAAATATTACATGCTATCAAGGTCTTCATGCAAGTTACAGGCTTGGATGATAAAAACTGAAAGACTTTTATATAACTGAGTCTGCTCAGTAAACTGTTCAACTTATACACATCTGGGTTATTAACAATCATTAAACAAGGAGCAAATAAGAATAAAATGGTACTCATCATCAATTTCATCTAGAGAACAAAATTGACAAATTCTTTGATTTAAAGGCATGCTACTTTTACAGCCTAAATTCACGGCAATCTAGAGCTCCACCACGTAATTTTTGTAAGGGTTTTTTTTCAATAAGTATTTATTTAGATATTATAAAGTTTAACAAAATTGTCTTCCTTGTACAAAATATATGAACGTAACAAGTCTGCTGATTGTATACCACTTAACCCAATATCGACATCTATTAACCTTTGTTTAAAAATGTTTAAGAAAACACATTCATTACCAGCCCTAATTGATTCATCAACGCAAACCAAACCCCAAAGAGCAAAGAAGCGATTTAACTTGCAGACCCCAGGAAACCCCATAGAACAAAGATGCGATTTAACTTGCAGACTCCAGGAAACTCCGTGGAACAAAGAAGCAATTTAACTCACAGACCCCAGGAAACCCCATAGAACAAAGAAGCGATTTAACTCGCAGATTCCAGGAAACCCCATGGAACAAATAAGCGATTTATCTTGTAGACCCTAGGAAACCCCATAGAACAAAGAAGCGATTTAACTTGCAGACCCCACAAAACCCCGTAGAACAAAGAAGCGATTTAACTGCAGACCCCTGGAAACCCCATAGAACAAAGAAGCGATTTAAACTCGCAAACCCCAGGAAACCCCATAGAACAAAGAAGCAATTTAAGTCACAGACCCCTGGAAACCCCATAGAACAAAGTAGCGATTTAACTCACAGATCCCAGGAAACTCCATGGAACAAAGAAGCAATTTAACTTGTAGACCCCAGGAAACCCCATAGAACAAAGAAGCGATTCAAGTTGCAGACCCCACGAAACCCAGTAGAACAAAGAAGCAATTAAACTCGCAAACCCGTGGAAACCCCATAGAACAAGGAAACAATTTAACTCGCAAACCTTAGGAAACCCCATAAAACAAAGAAGCAATTTAACTCACAGACCTTAGGAAACCCCATAGAACAAAGTAGCAATTTAACTCACAAATCCGAGGAAACTCCATGGAACAAAGAAGCAATTTAACTTGAAGACCCCAGGAAACCGCATAGAACAAAGAAGCGATTTAACTTGCAGACCCCACGAAACCCCGTAGAACAAAGAAGCAATTTAACTTGCAGACCTCTGGAAACCCCATAGAACAAAGAAGTGATTTAACTCGCAAACCTCAGGAAACCCCATAGAATAAAGAAGCAATTTAACTCACAGACCCCTGGAAACCCCATAGAACAAAGTAGCGTTTTAACTCACAGATCCCAGGAAACTCCATGGAACAAAGAAGCGATTTAACGCGCAGACCCCAGGAAACCCCATAGAACAAAAAAGCGATTTAACTTGCAGACCCCACGAAACCCCGTAGAACAAAGAAGCAATTTAACTCGTTGACCCCTGGAAACCCCATAGAACAAAGAAGCGATTTAACTCGCAAACCCCAGGAAACCCCATAGAATAAAAACTTACAGACCCCTGGAAACCCCATAGAACAAAGTAGCGATTTAACTCACAGATCCCAGGAAACTCCATGGAACAAAGAAGCGATTTAATGCGCAGACCCCAGGAAACCCCATAGAACAAAAAAGGGATTTAAGTCGCAGACCCCAGGAAGATAAATTATTTTCAACTTGGCGAAACCATTCCTGGTAACAAAATTTGGTATACCGGTCATCGTTAGGTTTCAAAATACATAACCACACGGAAATTAACTTGATGAGTGCAATGATACTTAATGGAAGGTTTACCAAGTTTACCCATGGCAACTTTGATCATAGATCATGCAAAATTGATAACGACAATAGCTAATCGTTTAAACTCATTGTATTTTAAAAGGTATTATTTTATCCCACAGTAATTTAATCAAAACAGGATTCAGTAAGCACGGTGGGAATTTGACATGTGTGGGATGTATAAACACATATCCCAATATTCTTCCCATGCTATGGGGTTCCTAAAAACTGTGTGGTGCAAAGTTGACCATTTTCTTGACATATTAGCCCTGAACTTAAGAAGAAACTGGAAGTTACATCATTTTCTTAATGGTAGTCCAAGACTACTATTCTTGCAGATAGATCCTCTTCATGTTTCTTGAGTGCCAAGTGGGATCAATATGCCTGCTGCGCTCCCCCACATTTTAACAATAGACAAACAGCCATGCCTCTTGAAAGCTTAATTACCTCATACCTTTTTTTCCTCGTAATTTCTGTTCAGCTATCTATGATAAAAATTGATGTTAGGGAAGAAACCATAGTGAGTAGATTGTTGATAACAAAGAAATAACTTACAAACTACACTGATTTAGGTGAAGTCATTTCACACAGATGGATAAGTTTACATTACCTCATTCAATTCAGATGTAAGCAGCAAAAAGATGAAACTACTTACACGATTTTCTATTTTCTCTCCAGATACAATGGATGGATGCAGCCAAGTTCCAGACGAGAAAGACGACCAATGAGTTACAGTGGACCTTACTTAAAAGAAGAACCTCAGTGTTTTGTATCTTCCCGAAATGGGACAGAGAGGTGGCTGTCAGGTGTGTCGCCATGGCAACCACCTTCGTGTGACTTTGTATGTTCAAGATGTCAAAGGAGAATTAAGTGTGGAAACAGTAAAAGCAATCGGCGGTCTCATGCCGTTCAGGGTCCAGGTTTTGCATCATTTGAAAGTCATTACATGGCTAGTTTGACGGCCAATCAGTATGTACCAGTGACTGAAGTGTGCTATGCAAATGGAAGAGTGCTGACTCAAAATACGAGACAATTACACGTGCACTGCACTCCAGTGCAGGTGCACGTCCAGCCCATACAGTCTGGTTTGGTTGCAGACGAATCTGCATTTCTCAGGGATTCAAGTTCTGATTCCAGTCTGAGTTTATCAGCTTTTCATGCTGATTACGAGTGCAGCGATTCATCAAGCAGCCCGGAAAACGAGGACAGTAATCGTAGTGTATATGGCAGTTCCACTACATGCAAAAGCGATCCAGCACCGGTTGATCCTCAACTTTATTCCAGACCTGGTGCAGTGGAACAGAGCTGGACAGAAATGGATCCAACGACATTAACTCCAAGTTGTGTCCATAAGAACGAGATTAGAAACTCCCATGGCAAAGACGCCAAACTAGGGAATAAGAAGGGTAATTGTTCAGATAACGAGGAACTGAAACGTTCAGGAAGTGATGCCTACCACAGTAGCGGTAGTAATTTTTCAACCAAAGCCTATGTGGCATGTCGGGATAGTCCTTTACCATACAAACCTTCCATGTCTAGTCCAGTACATACAACTTTTATCCAAGCATTTGTAAATACATCCAAACAAAAAAGCCATTCTTTTCCGAGAACTTCTGAAGGGCACAAAGGCTGTGAAGGGTCATCATCCAGGAGAAAAGACCACGCAAGACATAAACGAAAAGATAATAACAGAATTATTGAAATCAAATCAAGGCCAAAGGCCATGACCCCTGATGGTCGAAGCAAATCTTGCCAGTGTTGTAAGACACATAACATGTTGGAATACCAGGGTCTATCTTCCTCTAGGCACAGAGAGCGTAGAAGTAAATCCCTGGACCGAGCTGCAGAATGTGGAGAAACTAGCCGAAGAATAATGCACGAGCAACGACGTGAGGATAGATGCAAGAGAGAGAGACGGAATCACAGGACGGAGGAGAACGTGCAGTGCAAGACGAGATCAGAGAGGCAAGGTCATAGAACGAGAAAGTCGAGAGCCCACCTTAGTCTTCCGATTCAGTCAATTGTAACTGTGGATCCCAAAATGCAAGGTGAGATAGCTGCAGTAGTAAGTGTGAAGAAAATTAGAATGAAGTGCCTTGCAGAAGATGCTATCAAATGAATATGAAAGTGGTGTAAAAATAGGGCGGGAAGGGTAGGCAAATATCACGGGCCTGTACAAAAATCAAGATTTGGGGGCCTGAACAGCTAAATTTAGGGGCCCGAGCAGAATTAAACATTTATGGCCTAAGCAAACATTAAGCTTCAGGACCCAAGGAATGACATTACAATATTTTTGTTAAAGGACCCTAAGTGCCAAATTTTCCATGGGCCCCAGATTCAGCTGTGCCACTGAACATGAACATGATTTAAAAGATTAGTTTGGTGGCGCTGTGAACATTCTGGACACTGTGATAGGAACTACAGTGATATCTTGTGTCATTCAGGGGATAGCAAGTTACATTTGTATACTTAAAAAAATCCTTTTTTGATAGCCTAGCTTAAGGAGAGTAAATTATACAGCCAATTTGTTTACAGAAAAAATCCAATTATGTGTTTATCGGAAAATAGTTTAGTTTTTTAACTGATTGAAAATAATCTTTTCAAGATTTCTTTAGATGATAAATCACAAATATTGCACTTCCCTTTAAATAATTAAGGCTTCATTGGTGACTCAGCTTTCCCTATCATCCATTTGTCGGGCTCGCTTAGCATACAATGTGATAACAGTCTTTGGGGTAGATGAAATGTCCATTTTTACATCCATGTCATGCACATCTTTTATATTTGAAATTCCAGTTTTCCCGAGTTTGACCAACGCAGTTGCTGGTCCCCACCAACCAACCTTGTGCATCGTTTGATGTGATTTAATTATGACATTTTTCTCTCCTTTCATTCAGGTGCAGTCTCAACTCTTCCAGCGTCCAGCGGAAGATGCAAGAGAAACGAAGATCTTGTATAAGTTTTCTTAAGCTTGAATGAATTGATTTCCTCAAGCATTTACAAGTTTTATTGAGCTTGTACGAAGTTTCTCGAGCTTGTACGAAGTTCCTCGAGCTTGTATCAGTTTCTTTGAACTTTTACGAGTTTTCTCCATCATGAGCTTCGTAAGTAACCACCAGTTCTTCTTATTGCACAAGTGGCTTCCAAGACGTGAGGACATTTGAAGACGTTGTTACCCGGTGATACCTGTTGTATAAGGGGTTTTGTATCAAATTCCTGTTGTGGTGCTGAATTATTTGCGTATTCATGTATCTAAATCAGTCAATCAGATTTGAGTATTTTCAGTGAAATAAACTGATAGTTCTAGATAACTTAGCTTATGTATTCAGGATAATTATCTAATCTCATCTTGTTACTATGGTAACATGGAGATGCCTACCTGCCAGTATCCAAAATTTATCATGAGAAATTGGTATTTAATTGTATTCTGTCAGTATTTTTTTATTTTGCAGTAATTTATGGAAAACTTCATTAATCAGATGGTACTCTATGTCTTTATGTAGAGGAAACTCTTTAGTAACTTACAGATTCATAAGTACTTTTTTTCCAGCGATTTCAGTTGTACATACTGTAGTTATTTTACTTAACACCTTTGACTTGAACACAGTAGATTCTCCTATTTATTACATAATTATTATTGGTCAGATGTTATGGCGAGAAACCTTGGAATAGTTATGTGGTCAAACACGTGCATGTGACCGAGGATGCATTCAAGTATGTAGTTTTCTTTCCATAGATATTTCTGAATTTTGCCCATCTCCGTATAAATTCAGGAATGTTTAAAAGGGGAGCAGGCTGAGTAACATGGACATGAGTGGCTGTAAGAGATTTTAGTTAGAGGGGTAAAACACGATTTTAGGTAATTTTATTATACATGTAATTCAATACAAAAAAAACTGATTACTAAGTCATGGGGGGGGGTGCAAGTGCATAGAACAGCTCATGCAACATTTACCTAAAACTTTGACGAGCTTGATTGCTTACGCAATCACCCATAAATTGTTGGAACCCTAGATAAATATTTGTCATGGTTACCTTTTAGCAGTGACTGTCTGTTCCCAGTGTTGATAACAACTAATTAATCATAGTACAGTAACTGTGTTAGATTTCATCCATGCAAACAGGGAGAGAGCTTTGTAGAAGAGCAATCAAATCTTCAAATTTTCACTCTAGTGTCTCTGCTTCAATCCTCAGTGGGTCTCTAACCAGTGCACTACAATTGGTTAGTAAAACGGCCATGGGAGTCTTGACAAAAATACTTAAATGGAGTTCTCTCTTGGGACATAATAAATCTCATAAAAACATAGTGGAGAACTGAAATGTCACAATTAACCTAAACCAGCCATCTTGAATTTGTATAGATCAGTGGAATATATTTAGGTTGTCACTTTTTGATTCATCATTAATTGTTTTTGTAAACATTTTTGGTAATTCATGGTACTTATTCTATGCCCCTGTGAGATTTAAAGAATTAGTTCATTGGTCAAGCAAGTTCATCTTATATGAAAGAGGACTTTAAAAAAAAAAAAATGATGATGAAAGCTTTCAAAAATCTGATATGTTAAGGAGATATTTAAGTTTAAAGTTCTGTGTCATTTATGTAGAAATGACTGAAATCAGACTAGTCGTGATGTCACATCCTTAGATTCCTCAAGTCTTCATGTACTCTATCATATTTTTTCCTGCAAATTTTGTTATTCAAAATTCATAGCATATGTCAGGAAAGTTTTGGGAAAATTAATTAATAGTAAAAAAGTTTGATCAGTTTTCCTTAAAAAAACAGCTTCTACCTTGAAAATGAATTTCTATTGTCAAAATGGATTGGAATAAAGCCTTCACATTATCATTATACTCTTTTTTCGGTATTTAATAAAGTATGCAAAAATGTTGTTAGCTATTCTGGTACAGAGTTTTTTTAAGTACCAAAAAAGGAGTATAGTGGTAATGTGAAGGCTTTGTTCCAGTCCATTTTGACAAAAGATTCCATTTTGAAAATAAAAGCTATTAAAATATAATAAGAAAGTGAGGATGAGGGCACCAATCTTCCATAGTGGACTTACTATACCGGCCATTTCTACACAGGTAAGACAGATCTGTAAACTTGAATATTTCCTTAACACAACACATGAAATTAATTTCTTCACCATTTTGCTTTGATTAATATCCACTTTCATATAACATAAACTTGCTTAATCACTAAACTAATCTGTTAAGTTATAGGAAGGTTCAATTTTATTAGAGAGTAGATTTACAAATGAATACCGATATTTCATAGGAAGTGGTCAGGCATCTCAATCTTCGCATGTGATTGAGGACAAAAATTGGAATCAAACCAGTGAAGAATCATACATGATATGTTGTTCTGTTCAGTCAATTTCGTATTTTACAGATTTGAGTTTCTCTATTATTTTGAGTTTCTCTAGTACTCCTCTTTCAGAAAAGATCAAATTTCTTTTGTCAAATTTTGTGTGAAAATGAAGAATGCAGAAAGTCTGCTATTCACTTGGTCGGTGCCACGTCACACCTGGGAGATTACATCATTTGCTGGAGTAAAAACAAACCTTGTGCGCTACACGTGGGCAAATGCGTATGCGTATGGCATGTAAACAAACACAGCTGATTGCTTTGTTTTCACTCCAATGCAGGGTAAATGCGTGCGATTGCTCTGCAGTCTGATGACCTCAGGTCACATTTCCGACCAAGTGAATAGTTCAGTGACATCACACCTCATTTTATGAACAATTATATTATTGAAAAGTAATGAAAATTCTATTTGGAAATATTTTTCAATATTTCTTGGGGTGGAATTGTCATATTCACTTTAGTATGCACTGTTTTATTACTCTCCTAGCATATCCAATGGTTGTGACTTACAGACAGTCAGAATGTATTTCATTAAAATTCGGAAGAGTTTTGAGGACTGTGAGGATGTGATGTCACTAGTCTGATTAAAGTCATTTCTACACAGGTTAGAAACTGGAATAGTATTTAAAGTTTCTCTGTTATTTCTCTTTAATCCTGTGAAAAATAATTGAACGGGTCTTTTAAAGTATTATTGGGAGCTTTATGAGTATATTCCAAACAAGCAGGGATGGTGATTTATTTTTTTAGGGTGAATTTGCATATCTCATTTAAAGGATTTATTGTGGGACTTGGGATTAGGTAGATGTTCTCATTGACACATTGATGGACATATCCTTATAATCAACCTTCCCCATGCAAACTTTTATCAGTGCAGTAAGAAACCATCTGGTATCAGTTCAACAGCACACAATTCATGCCAAATTTTTTGAAATTCTCGTATAGATCTTTTTCAAGTATTAATCTTTATTTATTAAAGTGACCCGATTGTATTCATCTGACACCTTTTGTTTCATGCGGTAAAAACCAGTATTATGTGTTCACCTGAAACCTTTTGTTTTCATGCTGTAAAAACCAGTATATATAATATGTATGTCAAAAAGAAAGCAAGATGCATAGAATATGAATAGAATATATTGATTATTGTATCCAATGTGTTCAGAAATGTAAGGGGTCAAAGGTAACATCAGTTTGTGTCATATGTTGAAAGTGGTTGAGAGTTGCATGGTAGCATACAAAGCCAACCATCAGACACACATAAATAAGAGGATTTATACAGGGTAACAGAACCTTTACCAATGTAAAGAATGAATTCGGAGGGGGTCTTAAAGGGGTTAGACTTTTTTGAAAAGTTTATAGTAGCCATTTATGTCCACATCAGACTGATTTGTTGTCAATTTGGACCAAATATGGTCTTTCCTGAACCAAAAAGTCTTTGTCTTAAAGTTGGCCCCTGCTGGCTACTTAAGCTGGATAGATACCATTGACCAAAGGCTACTCAAGCTGGATAGATACCATTGACCAAAGTACCATGGTGCTTACACAAGTGATGTAATAGTAAAATAATAATAGAAGAAGTATATGGAAGAAGCAGTTCTAATCTTAGCATGTAACGTGTTGCGTGACCAGTAGCAGCAGGGATTTAAAACCTCTCTCCCCAAATCCCTCCCCCCCCCCCTGCACCAACCCACTAAGTAGGTGGGTGGGATTGGGGAATGTTTACATGAGTGAGATGGAAGCTCTAATCAAAAATTTATGCCTCAGCAAAATACAAATACATGCCTTGTGTCATGGTTTGTGCATGTGATAAGATACTTGGAAAGGATAGTGGATTTCATACTAAATTCTCAATAACTTTTTTTAGGTGGATTATATAAATTAATCTTGTCCAAAAGAAAGGACTTGTTTTTATAGTTTACACTGTATCACAAAAGTGACCTAAATGTTTGTCATTACTAAAAAACTAATGAGATAAATTGAAATATGTTTTCCCCTGCAGTAAAATTACCTTTCATGACCCAAGTATCTTTTACTAATGTGTGGGAGAAGTCAGTTTAGTTTAATTTTATCAATTACAAAAGATTAAACCCAGAAGGAATTGCTCAACGTTGTTTTGTTTTTAATCTGATTTGAAATTCCAGAAATTTTAAATCCATTTGGCAAATGCCAATCATTGCTGGGGGAATGAGTAAAGACTAATCGTTGATACCGAGTCTGAATTATATCATTTTTATGCACATTTAAACTTTGTTTTCTACAATGTAATTATACATTATCCTGTGAGAAACGGATATTGTCAAATTCAGCAATTTTGGAGGATTTTACTTTTTTATAGGAAAATTGTCATTCGTATTCATGTGAATTTATGCTTGGCATGCAAGAAATTGCTTTGTCAGGAATAGGGTCATATAGATACCTGATTTCATAAAATATTTTAATCATATTTAGAGAAAGTACAACACACATTTTTTTGTATATATTATTTTGTGAATATATTGTTTATGCAGCTGGCATTGTTTTCTCTAATTTTGCAACTTTTTTTCAAACTTATTCATGAATGTAACTACCTCAGGTATTTATTGGAGTATTTTTTATTCCTTCTCCCATTTGGGAATAGTTCTAACGTCAACAGTACAATATGAATAAAGTATTGAAATGCATGATTTTTAACATACAATATAATTTTTTGTTTTTTGTTTTTTTTGTTAGAAATACCATTTAAATGTTTCTGTTTTGCAAATGCCATCACTTTAGAAGTTCAGATATATTTTACATTGAGTATGAGGATACTGGGACTTCAATCCAAGTATGATATTGAGCGAATTATTGAGGTTAAATCACACACTGAGGAGTGCTTGGTTTGTTTTGTCCAATTGGTTAATCTGTTTAGCCAGTTAAGGAATATGAAATGTGTGCCACTTGTTAGCATATTGTATCACACTTGTTAGCATATTATATCACACTTGTTAGCATATTATATCACACTTGTTAGCATATTATATCACACTAGCTTAACACTGTATCCAAGGTAAAGTATATAACAGGAATAATGTCCTTCATATAAGGTTGTTTAATACTCATGATTTTACTTTTATAAGTAGACCCGAAAATACCATGTAGTAAGATGTAACACTTGTCGGACCATGCCCAGAAAGTAGACCTGTGCTTCACTGAATTCACTATTCGACAAGGGTTAATATCGAGTTCTATACGAAGTGGGAGTACAGAAGATACCGTTTTTGTTTTTTATTGTTTGTTTGAATACACTGAATGCAAACTCTGGTGGTTGATTATATACAATCATCTGATACCAAAGTATTAAAGCTTAACAACACAGAATTGTGTCATCTAGTAACATTTGGTAAAAATTAAAACCTACAAATATTTCCAATGGTTGATGGCATTTTTTTTAAATTTTATTATTATGACCTTTATGTAGGAACCATGCTTTGAATAGTAAAGCTAAATGTATTTGTTAGTATTTAATACATGTTTGAAAAATTGAAGATAGTAGAATTATTGAATGAATTAAAATAAACAATTACTTAATTTCAGTTAGAATCATACATACATATTCTATATATGTATAGAAATAATAATTGAGATGTCTGTGAGTAGATGATGATGATATCGTTGTATTCTATGGCGATTTGTTTGTAAAGTCTGTAAGCCACCATTATAGAAAAAGAGAGTGGGCAGTTGTCCCACCATATAGTGCATCGTCTGGGGTTCGTCACTGTTGCAGAGTAGATTATAGATACCCCTTTCATAAAATTCACAAGAATGGGAAGTGAATAGCAATAGAGAGAAGCCCTCAATTTGTAATAATAATAATAATGATAATGATAATAATGAATATTTGTATAATGCTGGTATCTATCCCTGAACACTCATGGCACTTGGCATAACCACATATAGTCAATCAGTCAATAAATAGATACAAAAGATGGAATGACATTACAAAAAAGATTATGAATATGCCACTACAAATAAAACAGTTTTTAAGTGTTTTTTTCAAAAGTTTGAATACTGGTGCAATATCGCATGGATTCTGGTTGCGATTCCGTAGCTTAGGGGCGGCAACATAAAATGATCTCTGTCCCCACAAGTTTTTAGCCACCCTTTCTTGCAGAAGCTTTTGCAAGGATGAACGGAGCGAAGTGCGACTTGGTTGATATGGGTGCATAAGCTCAGATTGATATGCTGGTGCAGTATTGTTGAAGATTTTGAACACTAAGAGGGCGATTTTGTATGCAATCCGCTGCTCAATGGGAAGCCAATGTAAACTTTACAAACTGGTGAGATGTGTTCATTTGCTCTTTTAAGGATGAGAAGTCTTGCCAAGGTGTTTTAAAGGCATTGCAAACATTTGAGTTGTGCTTTGTTTATTTCATACAAAAGAGTATTTCCAATGTCAAGTTTAGAAGTTATAAATGCATGGACCATCATTTCAGCCACTTTTTTCGACTTTGTTTCGGATGGATGATACCAAGATTCCGAACACTTGAAGTTGGCAAGATTTCCGTGTTTCCTACCATGATGTTTCTTATGCTGATCTTTGCAATTTGATGTTTGGAACCAGCAATGATAAATTCAGTCTTATCATTGTTCAACTTTAAATAATTCTGTGCCATCCAATTCCAAACATCTTCTAAACACTGTTCTGGTCGGTCCATTGCAGCATTCACTGCATAATATGCCAAAATGACAAAAGAACAAATTAAGAAAGTATAATATGCAATTAGAATGAATATAAGTTTGGTCCTAAAGTTGGTAGTAATACAGTTTATTGTTAAATGAATTTAATAAAGGGCTTTATTCATAGGGGGTCCAAAGGGTGGTCTGGACACCTTTTTCTGGAAAGAAATGTAAATGTTATCGCTGTTTAAAGAATAAAATTAGAGTTGGACACTATTTATGAGGTAGGATCCCCAAACTTTTTTAAAAGTATGGATCTATCTCTGCTTTATTCCAAGATAAAGTTAGAATGTCACTCTAACAAATTTGTTTCTTCAAAAGTTGCGATTTATGAATGTAAATCATATACTTCTCAGGGTGTGATTCGTTAGTGAAATCTGTAGTAAGCCAAAAGGAATAAGATTTTATCATGTAATTGTAAGTTTTATAGTGTAATTCATGTTTTAATCTATTTATGATATCTGAAATGGTAGATAAACAATTCAAAAATTATTTTTTTCATAGAACAGATTATGTACGAATATTTTAATACCTGTAAGATTTCAAAGTTATGAACGTTTAGAGATTGATTTTCCTTGTGGGTGCGGTGGTGGGGCAGGGGAGGGGGGTACTTCAGCAGACTTAATCATTAATAAGCATACATTTCTGTAGAGAAAAGTTCTATATATTTTCTTGGTACAATTATTTGATAGAAAGGTTTTTTTTACATTAAGTACTACTGCCACCGTAAGATGTATGTATATGTCAAAGAGCATTAAAACAGCCATCAAATATTTTGGAAAGTTTTAATTTCTGAAATATATTTGACCAAAGTTTTAATCATTTCTAATTCAATGATGCAGTATTAAAGTTGAAGGCATTTGCAAGATGTCCATGTAGTTTTATACACTTTTGCTTGACATTTAGGTCCTCTGTTGATAATGACATTTCCCTAGCAGTATATAGTGATAGGTGATAATTATGTGATGAATATGTTAAAAAGTTCGACAAATTCTTTACCTACAAGTATTGTGGCAAATTATTATTATTTTGTAAACCTGTTTTACAAAAGAAAATGAAAATGTATGTGTGACTTGGCTGAAAGCTCAAAAATGTTATGTAACTGTTTAAATCTTTGCTTATTTTAGTAAGTCAGAAATATTATAAGATAGTCTTTTCCTGCTAGAAGTGATTGGGGTATGTTAAAAACTTTTAACTATAGCACTCTCTTTGACTGAACATCAATACAGTGAATGACATAATGCAGAAAATGCAAGGTTTCATAACCTCATGAATAATGAAGTAACCCCTCATTAAAGGGAAATGAAATTCCTAAGAATGGAGTTTCTCCCAAAGTGTTTAAAGACATAGAAGTTGATTTGATGGTTGATAATAGGGATTGTATTCAATGCTAGTATTTCTATTGCTTAAGGTCATTTGTTACAAAAATGTCACACACTATTGATTAAGGGTTAATATGTAAGGACAGAAAATTGCCATGAATTTCCACACTTGACTGATTACTTATACAAATTCAAAGTTTGTGACTTAAAGAGTTTTTTCAATGAGCAATCTTATTGAAGTTTATCCCAATGCCTTTATTTGTTTGTCCGTATCTGACCTGGGCAATGACCACTTTGTCTTCAAAAACTGTAGAGGTCATGGAAAGTAGTTTCTGAAGAAAGTGAAATTTTGAAAATATTTGTTGGATTTTCTATTTTATTTTTGCTTTCTGTTTGTTGGTTGACAAGTTTAGATTGCAAATACAACATAGTTTGAGATTGCAATTAAAATGATTAGCATGAGTATTCATTGTCAATTAAATGAGTTCACACTAGCAAAGACATTTGCTTTAAAAGATTTTGGTTATTGATGGTGATGAAACTGGTTTACAATATTCTTATTTGATCATGTTTGATCAAATTATACTTGTCTATCTATAGCTAAAACACACAGTGACAATGGGATGTAAGTCTGTATTTGCAGTCCTTCAAACTCCTGTGGGATACCTAAATGGAGATTCATCCAAAAAGCGATGGCGCATTACTCTAAAAAGTCCTTTGAATATTTGAATACTTCTCTTACACATAACAGTACTGAATACCATTAATGCTACTAAATCCTAACTCGAGTACTAGAAATTTGTATGTTTTATCCCATTGATTTTAATGCACTTGTCAGTTGTATGACTCATCCCTACTACCCCCGGCAATGTCAGTCAAAGGTGAGTCATTGACATGAAATAGTGACTCACATGTGTGTCAGTGTACCAAATGGTCAGTCACCAAAGTGACTCTGGGATGGGTCAATTTACTTCAGACCCATTGACTTTGGTACAGAGGTGATTGATTTGGGGTAAGTCATTTCACACAAAAATGTCAGTCACCTAAGTGACTGAGGGGTGTGTTAATGTACGTGTTTTGTCCACCCACTTTGGTGCAATGACTCACCTTGTCCAGGGGTGTAGGGGTGAGTCACATAATTGACAAGTGCATTATTTGTTGTTGAATGGAATCTCCAGGGGTGATAAATACATCTGTAATTAGAGATAAGACTTCAGCTATTTAGCTGATTTCAGCTATTTTCCAAGCTAATTTCACCTATTGTCTGCATAATTGACAATGCTTAGCTATTTTGATGAGAAAATTGATCAATTTCAGCATGTGAGACTTCAGTTATTTAGCTGATCGAAGCTATAGTTAATTTTACCTATTTTCTGCATAATTGAAAATATTTAGCTATTTTGATGAGAAAATTGATCAATTTCAGCTACTTTTATAAATCATTACTCCAATGTCTGAATTAACAACATTAACAGACTGAACGTAAAGTGAGTCATCTTTCCACATTGAGAGGTACAGTGGCTCAGTGGGTATGGAGTCTTGCTTATATGCAAAGGTCTTGGGTTGGACTCCAGTCGCGAGCACTGCACTGTGTCTTTGAGCAAGACAATTGGCTCTTGTTTGCTCCAGTGTACTCATATGTAAAAGAGTACCAGCATTGCTGGGGCGTTAACCTGTCATGGACTGGCGTCCTGTCCAGTGGGAGCCATGTGCTTTCATTCACTTATGCCAATGAAACTGGGGATAAGCCTGATGCGTCATCATGGGCGGAGTATGGACATACTTTTATCAATTTGGAGCCTTTCATTCTTGTGCAGGTGTTTGTTGTTTCTCAAAATACTGCACTTCCTGAAAAGAATTGTATGCATGTATTCTCTCCAGTTAGATGTAGATCAAAAGCACACATAAGCAATCCTTACGTAGTCCGATGAGTTAAGATTATATATAGAAGATTGTGTAAGAGCTTAGACTCAAACCTTCTGCGATAAATTATTGTTATCTTTTTTCAATAAAAAATGCTTTAAGCCTTTTTCATGCGTTTGTTATAAGATGTTATCATAAGACACCACGTCTTAACATTGATACATTGTATTTATATACTTATTGCTCTCGTTATATATTCATAGTAAGTGTCGCGATTTCTTAAAATGTTTTACAACTTAACAGGATATAATATAGACAACTCACTACAGGTAGCACTAAACTCAATATTTTCCCCAATCTATGATAAAAGCATAAAGTTCTGGGTCCTTTTGAATATTTTGTGAAAATTCTATTGAATGCTTTTTGGATAAAAGATTTGCAGTGGTTAAGGAGTCTTGTTTGTATGCGAAAAGTACTGGGTATGATTCCCGTCGTGAGCACTGCATTGTGCCCTTGGGCAAGACACTTGACTCTATTTGCTCCAGACCACTCAGCTGTAAAATGAGTACCAGCTTGCTGGGGAGTTAACCTGCGGTGACTGGCATCCCGTCCATGGGGAGTCATGTACTCTCATTTGCTTGCGCCATGGAAACCGGGGATGAGCACCTAAGGGGGTATGGCCAAATGTGCTCGAATGGATTTAACTAACCTTTCAGATAAGGGTAATTTCAATAGGGGAGGGGATCATCAGAGGTTTTGCCTCTTTTTGGGGACCTGAAGCCAAAAGGTAGTAAATGCTCTAATCTGATTGCAATATTTTCAGTATTGTGGCATGATCAAATAGTCTCCCAAAAAACTTTTCTGAAGGTGATTTTATCCAAATTTTATATTCTTTGCCAAGATATAGTCCTGCTATATAACCAAAATGTGTGTCTTGAGCTTGCAATGTTCCTTGATAAAAATTGCAGCTGGCCCCTCAAAAATGTTTATTCAACCTTTTTAAGGCAGTTATCATTTTAACCCTACAGATTAATTTTGACCTAAATAGTTCCGTGCTACCTGCATAGAGGCACTTTATGTCACCCTTTCATAACTCACCAATCATTCAGCCAATGTTAATAATGCTGTCCCAAAGTTGTCATTTCTGTTGTAACAAATTTGAAGTACATTTCATATTAACCTGTTTCAATTTTGTGTAAACAAAATCTGTTCTCTTTGTAAACAAGTGATCAAGTTGTTTTTCAACTGAAATTAGATTTTATTGTACCTTTCAAATTATGTAGTCACTGAGAAACCCATTTAAGGGTTTTTGTGTTTTTTCATACCAAAATAAATGTATTGTAAAGCTTGTATTTTTAAGTTAATGCAAAATGGATTGTACAGAATGAACATTACTATATAGAATGAACACTTGTTTTTATAGATTAACTATTTTAGTGGATGGTTGCTGGTGGATAGGTGCTGATGAATTTGAGGTTATGAATCTATGTTTTTATATGAAAGAAGCATCTGTCTTCTCAGCCTATTGGCTTACAATGAAATATATAAGAAAAATTAAGATGAATTCTTGTTTTGTTTTTATTAGTATATAAATGAGGCAGGAGAATTTCTAAAAAGCAAGTGGCAGAGCATGAGCCAGACTCATTTGAAGGGGCAAACTATATTCAGGAGTGGTTGATCTAGGGTGGGGGTGGGGGTTGATCTGGTAAAAATATGTTGAAAAGCAAAACAATGAAGAAAAAAAGATAATGATAATAAAAACATTGTCCATTTTATATTCATTTTTCAGCCAGTAGGTCTATCATTGCGTGACAAAATGTGACGGTCGAAGAGAACAAATTTCATTTTTACAATGAGCGACGAGCAAAATGCTCATTTTGTTTCAAATGCATTTTGACTGTTAAAACTTTTGGATGTAACAAGATGATTAAAGTGCGAAATGAAGAAAGCATTTGATGAGAATGAGTTACTTTAATGAAAATAATTGTTGGGAATTTCCAGTCCTCCCCTTTCCCATAAAGCCCTGCTACTGTTTATAACGTTTTTTGTTTGTCTTGACCAATCCTCAAGACTTAATTTGACTCCAACTTGTCCTTACAAAGCTTCAAATGTTTCTTCCGTCCACCAAAATTCCCACCAGTCAAAAAATATGCTGCAAGTACAACAGTCCAGCGTGCTTGAATACTTACATTGATGAGCAATGCTTGCTCTGGCACAGTAGGTCAAACTAGAGGCATAATCGTGATTAAGGACACAAATATAACTTGATTATTTTCTGGATTTCTTTTCAAAGATTTTCATAGATTAATCACACAACTTCAACAACAACACAGAACATATTACATCTTTTACCACAACTTGTGTTTATACTACAAAGTGAAACCCAATCTTTTTTTCTTCTCATACATGAAGAGATGTATGACATTTGGATTGCATGTTGCAGTTCTTGTTCTTGCCCCCACAAATTATATGTTGTGCTTCCACACCTCCAAAGCAGGGAGCTGCCATGTCCCTGCTCCTTTGGAGAAGAGTGGTGAAGTTTTTACTTGTGTATCCCCAAAACTGGCTGAACCAATGACTGACTGATGTGCAGTGTGGGTGTGTGTGTGTTTGTGTATGAGAATACTGTGCATTTCCACACAAGTAAGAAAAACTTGGACAGGTAGAAACAACTTGAGATTAATAAGAAGAAAATATGTTATATTCCATAAAAATATCAAAAAGATGATTTCATCATAAACAGTTAAAGTTCGTCACTGATTTCACAGCATTTAAAATTTGAAGGCCTTATAATACATAATGCATTTTTTTTCAAATTTGTAACATAAGAGGGACAATGAATTTCCCTTTGTTGACTTATTGCTTTTCAATACTTCAATAACAGACCTGCCAACTAGTACGATTTTGCCGTATTTAATACGGGAAAATGTTGAGAATACGATTGTACGTTTTTTGGCACCAGAATACGATTTATTTATTTTTATATATATATATATATTTTTTTTTTGTACTCATACTTTTTACGCTCGGTTGGCGTTCATGTCCTTTTAAAGGATTGATTTTGCCGACTTAACCGATTCAGATTTAGATTCATACAATAAGAGAAACTGAAAGTACAGTGGTAAATTTTTTTCAGCCACAGTAAACCTTTGTTTTGTACATTTTGTCTGAAGAGTACAGTTTTTTTATCAAAAATACAACTTTTGTAGTTCCAGAATACAGTTTGGTGATCCTAAAGGTTGGCAGGTCTGCAATAATGTTCCTCGAATAGGAGAAGTCTGAATCTTGAGCAGATGACACATTCTTAGTAGTATGGTGGACCTGTTCCCTCTTGCGAAGGTCTGTGCGGAGCAGTTCCCCCCCTCCCATGCATAACACAAAATCAAAAATATTTGACAAGAGTAGGAGACCTTTATGCTACGCTCGGTTGGCGTTCATGTCCTAGAAGGATTTTTGCGGACTTATCCTCTTCAGATTCAAAGAATTTGTCTAAGTGCCACCTTGAAGTGTTTGTGTCCCCTTTAGCAGTCCATCTGTGATGGCCCGTCGTCGCTGGAATGTCTAGATCAATGTTTGTTATTTAGACTCGCACTGTGGGTTAATCTTCTCAAATGATGACGCTTTTGTGCTTACTCTTATTATTGTTTACATCATCTTTGTAATCGGCTGGCAGCGATTGTTGACGAGATAAAAGTGTTTGTTATACCTGAGCAGAACTGTTGCTGTCGCACGGCGGCGGTGCAAGGGCGGCGGCGCCCGTTTCTTTTCATTCTCGCCTTGTAGTTTACCATTCTGCAATTGAAGGATAATGATAAGAAGTTATCAGCAATATGAAAGAGCATTATATGAAAGAGCATTAAGCCCCGAGCAGAACTCTGTAAATGGTCAAACTAGCACTTTAACGTTATGGCAAATCAAAGTTTGTAACAAAAATTCATCATTTGTGCACAAGGGATGAAGTTTTAAAAGCAATACAGCTGAAATTCTTTAATTTAATATTTTATATTTCTTTCCCAAATTTCATATAGCAAAGGTTTTCAAACTGCTAAATCTGGGTCAAGGTTATATAGATATCAAACTTCCTGTTCACTTATAGCCAACTTCTCTTATTCGAAACTATATTTGGAGGAAAGGACTGAAAAACAATGAGTTAAAATGAACAATATTCTAGTTGTCTCATTCTGAGATCACAAAATGTATGCTAATTGGGTATCTAAGTTTTAACATGCTCAGCATTAGTTGTTCTGCTCCTTAAAGTTTCAAACAGTCAGACCCGACCTGATACATAACCAGGTCGGGTCAGATTTTTCCTCTTCATTTTCTTTATTCTGAAAACCTTAGTTGTTGTGGAACTTGGTGCTGAGTATCATACTAGCAATGGATAAAGTCCTTATTGCGTGGCTATTTTAATTAGGATAAGTGGTCTCACTATTTGCTACAGTAAGTTTGTGGTTATGATTTGCTGGAACAAATTTTTAAGGAGAAGGACAAATCATGTGTAAAATAGTCAATTTGTAACCGATTTTTATGGGACTTTTCGCTATTTTCATGGTCTTTAGTAGATTTTAAACCATAAAGTTCATGGTGTTGCTACCCATATACCTTAAAATATTTCTTAAACACTATACGAGCTTTATGCGTAAGCATATGCGTACAGGACAGGGGTGCGAGGGGGCTGCATTTACGCAAATTTTCAGGCAAATTTTTGACATTTTATTGATAGATAGATAAAGTTAAGAAGTTAGATTAATTAGATTAATTAATCAGAAACGGGAGAATTTAGAATCCAGGATAAAACGTCAGGGGGAAGGGCAAGCCAAACCAGGGATGAAAATTGACCAAATATTTCTCGAAGAAGGAAATTTTCCGAAAAATGAACAAAAGCTACCGAAAATTTAAGGAAAATTACCCCCAAAATTACAAAAAATCTAACGTCATGGAAAATGCCAGCCACCCCCCCCCCTCCTTCTCCTCCCTCCTCCGTCTGAATGTCTGAATCCGCCCCTGAGTAACGCACCGGAACCACAAAACTTAACCATCAGTTTTGCATTCAGTTCAGGGAATTTTCAGGTAAAATTTTTCAGCCCCCCGCTCTAAACCCCATTCTAACCCCCACTTTAAACCCCTGCTCTAACCCCCCCGCTATACCCCCGCTCTTCTAACTCCCCCGCTTATCCCCGCTATACCCCCTGCTTTACCCCACCGCTTTACCCCCCGCTCTAACCCCCCTCCGCTCTCTAACCTCCGCTCTAACCCCCCCGCTCTAAACCCCTACCCCGATCTAGTCCCCACTCTAATCCCCCCCTCATTGCTCTCTCTCTCTTCCCATTGAAAATAGTCCCGTACGCCTATGTGCGTAAGTTCTCATCGGGTAACTTTTTGTAGGTCTACTTGAATATTCTCAGGCTTCATAGGCTTAACAAATTATGTTTTTTAATCTCAAGTACACCAGCCTTATTTATCAAATTCTTGACGATTGATATTAAAAGAGCTTCATCTAAACTGGAGGTTAGATACCGAAATCAAAAATAAATTAATGAGAAAAAAACTTACGTTATCAAATTTCTGTTTGAGAGCACTAAAAGATTCTCGACCAAGTTTGGACCTGTTTCTTCCTAGACTTGTCAAAACCTTATCACGTGACACTAGGACACGTTGTTGTTTCTTCTCCTCACGCAGTTGTCTAGTAACTTCCTCAACGTGTAGCGTCAATCCAAAGATATTTTCGTGGTAACGGTTTTCTTCCTGCCAAAAATATATTTCAAGAACGAATATGTTAGACATATAAGAAAATATTTCCTTTATGTGTTTCTTTTATCGAGATTCTAATTCTATATTTCTTTTACATATTTCAGTTAATTTCAAGGATGCCAAATTTTCATTAACAACTTTAACAGCCAAACGCAACACATCATCTTCCTAAACAACATGGGTACAGCCAAGGTGTCGACAAAGAAATGACAAAAGTGTGTGTGTGGGGGTGGGGGGGTACCGTAAATACTTTCAGTTTTTGTCATCTTAATATTTTGTGGAGACCAAAGCTGGAATTTCTGAAAGATTGGGCCACAATTTCTTGCCCCACCCCGCTTCCGGCGCTTATACAATCTGGGGTGTAGAACAAAAGCAACATTCCATGTATCTACCCGAGCATTACTCCAGCTAGCTATGACCCTGACGTGAGAGCATGGCTTACTTTAAGTTTGAGAACATACTCCTTCGCGTCTGCCATTGACATGCGCCCATACTGTGATAATATTATCTCCACTGACTGACGGACCTCTGTCGTCATGCTGACGTCACCACTGATATAGATGTGACCATTGCGCCTACAAATGGTGCTGTACACCAGCCACGGGTGGTCACTTAGTATCTCTTGGACATATTTCTGAAATGAAAATGGCCGCATATATTATAACATAAAACTAGGGCATGTTTAGAAAAAAAAGTTATTAAAAACAACGAAGATTATTCAAATATTCTTTAGATTTTGAACAACTCCTGGTATATAAAGGCAAACTTGTAATTAACGTTGTTATTTATTCAATTGAGTATAGATTTAGTATTAATTGTATTGTATTGTATAAGGGTGTTTTAGGTAACGTCATGAGGTCACATGACTTTGTTTACATCGCCATTTTGTTAGGTAGTTACCACTGTTGTCTGCTGTGCACTTAAATAGACTTACATACGTTTGCATGTTACGTTTGCAACTTGTTATATTTTTGTAAGATAATTATGCCGGAATCTTGCTGTGCCGTTGATTGCACTAATAGATGTGTGCAGGGGAATAAAAAGACATTTTCTCGATTTCCATCTGATCTTGATTGACGTTCGAAGTAGGTTTTTACTGTACGACGCGATGGCTTCAACACTAGGATTTGCAGCGAGCACGTTATACCAGGAATGTAGGTTTTAAACAATCAGCTGGCGTAACGTTATGTGTATACCCGGTGAAAATATACAACTCAAGGAAAATATGAAGTAAAATTGGGAGCGATGAAAAAATTGCACTTAGTAAAATTCGCTGAACTGATATTGGTAGGTTAGCATGTAGTATGTTTGTTGCACGTGTGATGTGACTGAGCTGTGTGAAGACGCGTGAAACGCAACGACGCCGCTGCCCTGCAAAGTGTAGAGTCCAGGTGAGTTAAGAGTCACGTGATGAAATCCCACTATTGTATTATTTTGTTAATAATTTAACGATAATACAAATCCCAGAAAAATCAGTAAAATATTGACCACTTTACAGCTTCGTCAATTTCAGAAATTATTAAAGAAAATATTAAAGTCTGTGATGCCATCAGATAGATAGCTTTCCATTTTCTTAAATGTAAATCCACTGTTTTTTTATATTTTTTATTCTAGTTCTGCAACAACGATTGCAGGAATACAGCTGTGAACGAATCTCAAACTTGGCCATACCCTTAATAAACTTTTCGATAAGAATGATGTTATTGGATGAGAAAAATGTAATACAGAAATCAACGACTGAATTTTCATAACAAAGTTGATAGAATTTCATGAAATTTTTGGCTTATTTCCTCAACCTACTATATGTCACAAATTTCGCTGATGTTAAGAATTTTTAGAACTTTGAACTTTAAAGAATTAGAACCTGATCTAGTCGTGTGCATTGAGATCCCCATGAGCCCCTCCCATTTCTAATCTTACATTTGTCATTCTAAAACCTACTTACCTTTGGTCGATTCAGCTCACGTGACAAGGCCACCATCGTTGCAGAAATTGCTCCCTTTTGTTTAGCGTCGAGTAACTCCCCTCGGTAAAGCTCATCTACAGTAGATCTACGACAACCAAACACAAGGGTCATGTCACCGAGGTCATGTTCGTTTCTCTCTGCTTCCGGTTCTTCATGTGCCCCATTGCGATCTCGCAGTTGCATTTGCCTGTTTTGCCAGAATGACCTAAACGGGGCGATGCCGGTGCCTGAGGCCACCATGATCAAGGGTAGCGATGCGTCGGTTGGCAGGTGAAACGTGGGAGACCTAGGGCAAATTGTGTAAATAAAGATATTAATGGCAATTTCATTATATGCAGAGGCAGCAGGACCGAGAGTAAAGGAGCACGTGCCCTACCCTTCCACACTTTTCTAAAAAGTTTAAGAAATGTCCTCTGTCAGAGAGGAAAAGCGTCAAGTGCCTTTTTAGAGAGAAAAGATGCCCTTTCATTAAGAGAGTAAGTGCACTTTCAAACATTAAAAAACATTTCAAAGATCTATATCTGACCTTTGCATTGAAAAAAGTAACACAAATATTGTGAAATTATTTTTTACAGATTCAGGGAGTTTTAAGAAATTGTAATTGGTGCGGAGGAGTCTTTATACAGGCATTTGCTCATATTTCTTACAAAAACATGTCTCGATTTTTTTTTTTTTTTTTTGACTGACAAATCAGTGTTAAAAGGTTTTGAAATGTATTGCAAGGTGCTGAAAGCGCAGCACTCTACTCTAGAATTTGACTATTCTTCCGTGTATGGTTAATTTCTGGGTAATTAAATGCAAATTATTGGCGGAAAAGTGGTGACAAATACCATAAAGAAATGTACTTGGGGTAAGCCTATGTACTTTCTTACTTGATGATGTATGATGGAACTGTTTCTTCCTTCCAAAATCGAAGAAGCCAAGAGGAACAGACGCCATCATGATGAAACTTGCTCTCTGCTCCTGAAATTGCAAAGCGGACGAGATTCCATATAGGTGCTAATAGTTGGAGTAATTTTCAATTATAATCTTTTCTTCAAAACTGTATCCAATTCATAAACTCAGGCGCATAAAAGTCAATTGTAACAAAATCCGGACGGACCTTTTGAAATATTTAGGATCAAAATTCATTTTCAGTCTTTCAGTCTATAGATTAAAGAATGCCTTAAAGGATTAGTTCAGTGGTCAAGCATGTTCATCTTCTTTGAAAGGGGACTTTAACAGAAACAAAATGATGAAGAAAGCATTGCAAAATCTTATTCCATTAAGAAGATATTCAAATTTAAAGTTTGATATAATTCCGTAGAAACGACTATAATCAGACTAGTTGTGATGTCATAGCCTCAGATTCCTCAAAGTCTTTATGTATTTTAGAGAAAGTGTATTCACTTTTTTCATTATTTAAATTATTTATCCTCAAACTTTCTTCAGGTGGTATATTATAAATATCCTTCATGGATTCAGGTTTACTACTTTTTTGACATATCCCATGGTTTTTAAGCCACAGAATCGTAGGACAAAATATGATAGAATACATAAAGATTTGAGGAATCACATCACAACTAGTCTGAATTCGGTCGTTTCTACACAAATGATACCAAACTTTAAACTTCAATATCTTCTTAACGGAATAAGATTTTGCAATGCTTGCTTCACCATTTTGTTTCTTTTGAAGTCCTCTTTTATATAAGATAGACTTTCATGACCCTTGAACTAATCCTTTAATAGAATCTTATAAGAATCAATACCTCATACTTTCCAATGGCTTGAACAATTGTCTCTGTGACCATAAAAGTTAGTATTCACCAAGCTGAAAGCTACCACTCCCACATTTTCCCCTCACAAGCCATGAAAACATTTTGTGTTTACCTCGAGTATTATACGATACTTGAGTCACAGTGAGATGAATTTCACCCGGGAACATCTCAGGACTGGAACTTATGGAGTACAGTCTCGGTCTCATCAGAGGCAACTGGGTGAGAAAAAGCGAGGCTGGAACGCGAAGGGAAGGGAAAAGCTCAAGCACATCCGGGATCGTGGGCTGGTTTTCCGTTTTCCAGTCCTCATACTCGGTGCTTCCCTGAAAATAAAGAAAAACGTACCGTATTCGTGAACATTTATGTGTGTATGTATAGCATCACGAGTGAAAATGCTTTACATTTTCTCAAATCAAGTTTATTTTCTTGCTGAGTTGTAGTGGGCCTACATCTCCAAGAATTCTTAAATTATTCGAAGGTTTTATAAGGCAAGTCCAAAGCATGCCCAAGATACTGTTTGTTCTGCAATGGTGACTTATATACACAGATACATGGGCAGGGTGTGCCTTCCGAAAGTGAAGTGACAAAATTAGCAAAACAAAGTGCGAAAAAAAAAAAAAAACCCATACAATTTCGGAAAAAATTGGGGCAAATTCCTCCCTACCCCCCTTCAGCACCTATCTTTATATAATATTTTTCCAATCATTTTTCTGTATTGGAAGTTTCGTAATCGGATGCAGCCAGTGGCGTAGCAAGCATCTAAAAAGGAAGGGGGTCGGAGAAGGTCCTATACTCCCTCCTAATACGAAGTGTTCAAATTTAGCCCACTTCTAAGGACAATTATTTTATAGAATCAATTAAGTATATAAAACAAAGATTATCCCAATTCTTGGAAATTTCCTCAAAAAAGTGTGTGTGTGTCCGGGGGGTCAGACCCCCCCCCCCTTATGGCTACGCCATTAAATACAGTTGCATCTTCAAATAATTGTGGCAAATGATTAAAAACATGGATTTACATAATAGGAAGGAGAAATTTCGATAGCATGAAAAACTATGCATATTATATTCAACAGCTGAAAAACACAGGTAAATTGTTTTTAAAAATTTCAATTTCGGTGGTTTTGTTGCTTTTTTCATGAGTTTTAACTGATTTTTAGTCAATATGCTTGTGCTACCTCTAGCGTAGGTGCACTAGTTCTGTAAGTTTTGCTATAACTTTACTCGATCGAACAGTTGTGGAAATTGAAAATTAGAACTCATATACGTATTCTCGGGAGGTTTTGCAGGCAGTTCGGAAAAAGAAGAAGTGGCGTTGTTATAAACACAGTGGGTGTCCTGCGGAGCTTGCTAGGTATCAGGATCATGAAAAGTTCACAAAGGGTTTAATGAGAAATTTTAAAGTGTTTTTTTTTAAACGTTTGGTCAAAGAGGTTAGGATTAATCCTAAGTCATTTTATTCGTATGTTCGTTCAAAGCAACAAAAAAAAAGGAGGTTGTTGGTCCCCTTCAGGGTAATGATGGTGTTACTATCAATAGTGGTAAGGATAGGGCTGAGGTTTTGAATGACTACTTTGTGTCTGTTTTTACTAAGGAGTCCCCTGCTGATGATGTTGTGGATTATCTTAGTATACACTCTCCAGTGTTCAGAATCTTGATTTTTAGTTAATGTTGTGTTTAAGAAGTTAAGGGTTTGAAATCAAATAAAGCACCCTGTTCCAGATGGAATACATCCTGCTATCTTACGTAAGTGTTCTGATGTTTTTTTCTGTTCCCCTGAGTATTATCTTTTCAAAGTGCTATGATGTTGGTGTTGTTCCTAGTGATTGGAGAATTACTAATGTCACTCTAAAAGGGTGACCACAATTTGCCTTGTAACAATAGGCCAGTGAAGTCTTACTAGTGTTAAGTGCAAGGTCATGGAGTCCATTGTTAAGGATGTTGTGGTAGATCATTTACTGGTAAATGATTTTTTGAATTTGTCCCAGCATGGGTTCTTACCTAAAAGGTCTTGTGTTTCTAATTTATTGGAGTTTCTTGATGATGTTACTAAACAAGTTGATTCTGGTCATAATGTGAATGTGATCTATTTAGATTTCTAAAAAGCATTTGATAAGGTTCCGTTAGGCAGGCTCATGATGAAAACAAGAGCACTTGGTGTGGAGGGAAAGGGTGCCAGTTGGATATATTCTTGGTTAATTGACAGGTCACAAAGAGTTGTTGTTAATGGTGAAATATCTCCATGGAAGAAGGTTACAAGTGGTGTTCCTCAGGGTTCTGTAGTGGGTCCGCTTCTTTTCTTAATTTTCATTAATAATATTGATGTTTCCCCTGGCTCCAGGATTTGTAAATTTGCTGATGACTTAAGCTGTACATGATTGTTGATAATGCTAGGAATTCTTCACTTTTGCAAACTGATCTGGATAAGTTAGTTTCTTGGTCCCAAACCTGGCAGATGTCATTCAATGTTGATAAATGCAAAGTTATTCATTTTGGTCAGTTCAATTTGGCTTTTGATTACTGCATGTATGGTTAAAATCTGGTTTGTGTTGATCAAGAAAGGGATCTAGTGTGTTGTCATTATTAGCAATCTGAAGCCTTCTAAACAGTGTGCTTTAGTAGCTGCAAGGGCAAATAGGATGCTTGGTTTAATTATAAGAAATGTGTGTTTTCTTGGTAAAGATGTTGTTTTAGTTTGTATAAGCAGTTAGTCAGGTCTCACTTGAGTACGCTAATCAGGCTTGGAGTCCCTTCTATGAGAAGAATAGGTTCATTTGGAGCAGAATCAGCAAAGAGCCATTAGACTTATTCCCAATCTAGGTTGCGAATTCTTGGTTTGACCACGTTTGAGTTGAGAAGAGTACGTGACGATATGATTCAGGTTTTTAAGTTCCTATCTGGTAGTGATGCTTTGACAAGTTCCTCTTATTTCTTGCATGTTTCAGTTAATCCTCATGTGACACGTGATAACAGTTTGAAGTTGACCAAAGAGTTATCACGGATAGATATTCGGCGTTTTAGCTTTTCGCAAAGAGTTGTTAATGAGTGGAATGGTTTGCCTGAGTGGGTAGTTAGCTCCAATCTGTTCACAATTTTAAGGTCAACATTGATAAGTTCTTTACTAACTCTTTAATTTTTTTTTTTTTTTTTTGTGGTGGTGGTGTTAGTTTGGGATTTTTCTGGGGTGACTAACCCTTCTTAGCCCGTAATCTTGTTATGTTATGTTATGTTATAGCAATCAGGGTAACGTACTAACAAAGAGTACGTGACCAAACGTTCCCATTAGTCGCTTGCGATGAGAGTTAAACGTTTAAGAAGTTAACTTTTTCTTATCAGAATGTTTGCGATGCTACACAGAGACGTACTATTTGTAAGGCAACAGCGGTAAATCGAGTAAATGAAGGTATTATTGTATGTACGTTTGAAATACTTTTTGACTATAGTAAAACGAGACATTCGGGCAGAGAAAAAAAAATCAAATTTGTTTTTATTCACGTTTTCCGCCAAATATTCAAAACAAAAAATTAAGATTAAATGATTGCAATCATCCCACGTAATATATCTGTATATACGCAAGTCGTTAACCAGTATACAGTATATAGCTTTATTTGTTATTACCTAAGGCAGGAAATTTTTAAAAAATATCAAATTTGATAAGTGTAATTTCATGATTGTTATCTGTCAAATTGAGGCAATATTTGGCAAAAACAAATTTTGCACTCATAATTCTGTGTCAGATCTTGATTCGAACCTGGCCAGTACAAAACCTGAACTCACCATTCCAAGAATAAGTAACTGTTCCCTGTCCCTGGGTTCATTCGCCCTTGTAGCCAGCAGACGGAGCAGATCGGGTGAGGGTGGGGAAGTGATGTTCAAATACCTGCTGAAAGCCATGCGCATGGAGCAAGGAGGTAGTCGGGACATGGGTGTCCATATCTTCAGTTTCCCTGCAATGAAAAATACTCTTAAACAGGTAAGGGGAAAAACATTTTGTATAAGCGATCAAATTTTACAAATGGGCAATTTCCATATTTTAAATCATTTATCATAGGCGGCGGAAGCGGGAGGGGAGGGCAGGAGGCCCAGGCCCCAATGATTTCAATGGAGTGGCCAGACCCCAATAATCAATTGTAATATCATAAATATATATATACATATAAATATATATATATATATATATATATATATATATATATATATATATATATATATATATATATATATATATATATATATATATATATATATATATATATATAAATATATATATATATATATATATTGTATATATATATATATATATATATATTATATATATATATATGTATATATATATATGTATATATATATATATATATATATATATATATATATATATATATATATATATATATATATATATATATATATATATACATATATATATATATATATATATATATATATATATAAATATATATATATATATATATATATATATATATATATATATATATATATATATATATGTATATATATATATATATATATATATATATATATATATATATATATATATATATATATATATATATATATATATATATATATATATATATATATATATATATATATATATATATATATATATATATATATATATATATATATATATATATATATATATATATATATATATATATATATATATATATATATATATATATATTTATATATATATATATATATATATATATATATATATATATATATATATATATATATATATATATGTATGTATATATATATATATATATTTATACCACTGAAGAAGAAACAAGATTTTTGAAATATTTGGTTTATAAAAATCTGTTGGCTAGAGACATTATATTTTTCCTATTTTATATATATATATATATATATATATATATATATATATATATATATATATATATATATATATATATATATATATATATATATATATATGTATGTGTGTATGTATGTATAAATGGGTACTTCATTTTCAAAGGGACATTTGTTTTGTTTTTTTAAGCGTGCGCACATTCCACCAGTTCTTGCACGTTTGACGCAGTAATTGAGGGGCACTTTTTATTTTCAAAAGGAGAGAGAGAGAGAGAGTTGAACACACAATTACAATGACGGGGTCGTCGCCTGCGTATTCGCTTATGATAGTACAAATGCTATCACGAAACGCTTAATACGACCCAGACGAGAACACAGGTACGACGTACGGACAGACATAACATCGACAACCAAGTCAATGTCCACGTCCTTTGATAACCAGTTGTGGTGCACTGGCGTGTCTACCCACCCCAGGATTGAACTCGGGGCCTCGTGGTCTGTAGACAGGCATGATAACCGCTACACCACAGTAGGTAGATAAAATGGCATGAGAGAGTTGAACATTTTCAAAAGGGGCATTTTTACCATTTTTAGGAAAAATAGTAGGCACTTTCCCCCTGGTCCTTGGCTCCTGCACATATGCAAATGACGTCATAAAATGTGCCCTCATCTTGACTTTCGCCTCTTGTCTTTTCGCATGCAGGTGTCCTGCTTACGTCAGGCAACTCATTGCCCCGTCTGGTAAATATGGGGTTGTCAAGAATTACACAAGTGGAGCGTGTCCAAAGATGTTGGCAGTATACTGTAAGTAGGTTGTTGAGCGTGTATGTCCCAGAAAAACCATCTGTCGACACTTTTTTACACATTTTAGTTTGATATTATTTAACCAAGAGGCCAGTTTGCTTACCTAGCTTAGTGTCTTTTGGGATCATTCTCTCCAGTTTGAACACAGCATCCGGGGATTTGTGATAGTCCAGCCTCTTCATAACTCTTTGGACCATTGATGTCTCGTTGCTAGGGAAGATAGCAATGGAATCTCCGGGACTGTATTCAAGCTCTTTGGCGCCTTGTGTGCTGAGCCGGATCAAGAAAGTTGACCGTCTAAATAAAGATTTCATTACAAAATGAAAGAATGTTACATTGCTATTCTACATATCACTTTAAAAGTGGAGATGGCAAAATTGCCCAAATTTACGTTAAATATAAAATGAAACATGAAAATACTAAAGAGTTGGCATAAAGATGACAAGATGTATGGTATGTAAACATCACTCAGGATCAAAATCTCATTGGTTTATGAAAGCAACACTTCTTTGTATAACTTTTAACCTTACATCTCCTTTTTTGGCTGGAGTAGGGCAGTATGGTTTTGTTAGATAAGTTTCTATTACTGTGATTTACAAAATGCGAAATTTTATATTAAAGAATTTCTTAGGGGAGGGGGGGGAAATTTCCAGGGCATTTTCTGGAGAGAGAGAAAACGGTAATTAAAATAACTATCACCTCACGGAACACATATCTTATCATAAATTCAGGATTTACTCAAAATAGGAAATTTGGGATTGGACTGAAATTCTCCCTAAAAATACTTATGTTTTGTATGTAGATGTTGGGCCAGACAGATCCCTGGACCACTTGCGTGGGTTCTCCTTCAGTCACTTACAATTTTATAAAAATTTAGCTAACATCATATTGTTAAGATCCGAAAACTTGATCTAGGTTGCAGCCCGAGATGTATGGCACATCTGCTTATAGCAGGGAAGTAGCTGCGGGAAAGACGAGGGGAATGACCTCTTAGAACAATCGCAACTGCGAAAAGAAAATTTATTTTCTGAAATTCGAAACAAAATGGTTAAAAATAATAAGTAATGATCTTTTTTCGGTTTTTTAATTTTGAGGTCAATCAATTCAAAATATTTAATCCTAATTGGGAAAAAATAGAATCACGTTTTGGAAAAATCGAAAACTTGAAAACAAATTGTATATCTTTCCCCCTCCGTGGATATATACCTCTATACACACACATCTCTGTGGAGTAAATATGAGACAATTGTACATACCCAGCATCCGTTGGTAGTAATGATTTCCGAGCGATAAGACGACATGACCGTACCATCTTTCCATGTAACTGGGAAAGGGCTTGGCACACAGGCATCGCCATGGTATCTTTGGTTTCGCCTTGGATGTAGATACGGAAGTGACAGGAGGCCCAGTCGAGCCCGGCGGTGGCAATCTGGCGCTGGGTCAGGTTCAATGGAGCACCGATCTGATTGGTCAAGTGATACTTGTTTGTCAGCACCTTTAGGAAAATAATATGACAGAAATGTATTGGTCGGAGCTCATCCCGGTTGTTGCGGTCCCGACTACGGTCCTGCTTGCAGGCTGTGTAGGGGCGTAGCAAGAGTTACATCCAGGGGTGTAGGAACTCTTTCGAAAAGTGGGGCACGACCTCTAAAGGACACTTTCCAAGTCATATGTTTCCCATCCCAACCGGTAGATATAATAAATGAGTCCAAAACAACAAAGTAAAGTAAATGGGGCACTTCATTTTAGAAAAGGAACTTTCCCAATGGGGATACATTCCTCCCGTACATGGGACTGACAAAAGTCGAAAGTTTCCTACTATTGGGACAGTAATTAAGGGGAACTTTTCATTTTCAAAATGGGCCTTCCCCCTCCCCGCCGGTTTCTACATCTTATGGTCAAATCTCAGAGGAGAAAGAAACCCAAAACTTTCCAGTTACCACCGGAAGACTTGGTAAATTAAGTCCCATCAAACGTTGCAGCTAATCGGGTTATCTCTTTCAATGTTCGGAAATTTTCTTCATTTTTGGACAATTTCCTTCAATTTTCTTTCAATTTGACCGAATTTTCAATAATTGTATCCGAGTTTTCTTTCAATTTGACCAATAATAATTTCCCAATCATTTATTGAAGAAAGCATGCAACCGGCAAGGTGAAATTCTCTCAAGGGGAAGTTGCCTGCACCCCGGTTTCTACGCCTGTTGGCTGTGGCGGGACCACAGGGGAAGGGAGATAAGTTTCTCCAATAATTTTCATTAGTGTTCCTTGCACCCCAATCGCAATAAGGTGATACGCATTTGCTTGTTGATCGTTGTTGTTCTGAACGATATTCAGACATTAGTAAACTAGATAAATCATGCTTTACTTTCGTTTGAATGTCATTATCATGCCAAATATTTAAAATAAATGCAGCACCCCTTTTGCTAGTCAGATTACATTCTGACCATAGTAGATGCTATAGCCAGTACATGGCTGCTATACACTGAGTGAGGTGTTTATCTCACTACCCTTTTGTAGTCTACGTTTTGACAATTTGTAAAAATACAGAGACCTGAACAGTTCAATTAGTCTATTCTCACTCAGTAAGGTTACATAGTGTCAGTCAGGTATACAGAATATAGGGGCACTTCAAAATGTAGTGTCCCAAATTTCCTTTTGCTCATCATACAAAGGACACTTTTTACCTTCATTTTCGTGTTTTTGTGTGGGTGTGGGTGCGTGTATGTGCGTGCGTGTGTGTGCGTGTGTATTCGTGTGTGTGTGTGTGTGTGTGAATACAGTCAAAAGTACGGAAGCGTATTGCTGTCAAAAGAAAAATAATAATCTTTTCGTAATTTCGAAAATCTTTTTAATTTTGAAAAATCTTTTCGCAATTTCGAAAAATTGACCCAAAACTTTTCGTAATTTTGAAAAATTGGCTAAAAACTTTTTGTAATTTCAAAAAGTTTTCAGCCAACTTTTGAAATTGCGAAAAGTTTTGGGTCAACTTTTGAAATTAGGAAAAGTTTTAAATCAACTTTTTTTCGTAATTACGAAAAGTTTTGGATTAACTTTTTGAAATTCGAAAGTTTGGGTCAACTTTTCGAAATTTACGAAAAGTTTTCAGCCAACTTTTCGAAATTGCGAAAATATTTTTAAAATTACGAAAAGATTATCGATAATTATTATTACTATCTTGGCAGCAATACGCTTTCGTACAAAAGTAATTGATTTAGGAGTTCCTGTCCATAGGTGAATAGATTTTTTTAAAGGCAAAAATCATCAAAATTTGAGGTTTTTCATATGCAGTCTATGGTTGGACTTTAAAGTGTAGTGTACAAAGGACTGAAGGAGCCATTGGGAGTTCATGGGTGTATCCATGAGTTTAAAAGAGTCGTTTGACCCCCACCAATATTCTAAAGATCCAATTGATTGGTACTTCGTGGTTTGGTCCTTGGTCCTTAACGGCTTGCCGTGCTTCATCCCTCCCCCTTCCCTCCTCACTTCAATCAAAACAATCTTATTCGGTGAATTTACTATTAAATACCTGGAATATTTGTGAGATCCACTTTTCAAAGTCCTCCTGCGTTTTACCCATTTCGTCACCTTCGACGAGGTCCATCAAGCGCTCCCCTCCCAACTTGTACAAGATGGAGTCGATTGCGCGCGCAAATGCGCAAAAGTGGGGGTAGGCAGTCGATCCAAGACCAAACACGGCAAACCTGAATAATTATTGGAAATGTGTACATTGCTAATATATACAGTCTTTATTAAAGCGAGCAAAGTGTACGTTATGTTACGTTATCATTTGACTTTTTTGTTTACAAACAGAAATCATTTTGTCGACGGGTCGAAAGAAATAACTGTTGGGTCTCGATACTTCTCGATGAGTTTTAAAATTCACCGACAGGATTTAGAACTTGGTGAAACACACACAAGGGTGTAGGAAGCTTTCGAAAAGTGGGGAGGCACAACCTCTTAGGATGCACTTCTCAAGTCATATACATACGCTCCGTCTGTAGACGAAAACGGGCACCTTTGCCATATTCTTGTTTTTTTATATAAAGTGTGTGCGCATTCTACCAGTGATAGTAATGCAGGGGAACTTTTTATTTTCAAAAGGGGAACTTTTGTTGTCATTTTTGGAAAAAGTGGGGAGGTGTCCCTTGGCCCTGCGGTTCCTGCTTACACACAATGACACATCATCAGGTACGCCCCTCTGTATAAGTACGGAAAACAATTTATTCAGTTAATCTGCAATGTATCTACCTGTTCTTAAAGCGCCGTAAACAATTTCGTTACTTGCATGCTAAGAAACAGTTTTATCTTATTTATTGTCAAATACACTTATTGGTTGAATGTGCGAGTCGGTTGGTCCCTAAGAAAAATAATTTGGATATAGAATGGCTGGTCAAACCAATAATAATGAATCATATTCATCACTTTCATATCTGTCTTCTTCTTACTTCAGAACTTATTTAAAATATTTCTTATCTCAATTAACTGGTTAATAGCTCCATGCTATATCTTACAACATTTAGAATACTGGGTCACAATTTAAGTTCACTATTTTTCAACAAATCTGTATCTATTAGTAAAAACGTAAATATGTATTGGTTTTACTTATAGACTTGAATACGTTTTTGGTATCAAAATTCTTGGTAGCCGTACCTGAGATTTTTCAAAATTCCATCCCATTGTTTCAAGTCTGATTTATCAACGAGCGTTCGTCTAACGCACAGTCTCTCACAGCAGAGTGAGTCTGGAACTCTACAATTAGAAAATAAATAATTTAAAGGAAGTATAACATTGCACTGTACACTGCAATGCAAATTTCAACAAACTGGTGAAATCTTTGAAGAAAAAAAACAATAGCTACAAAAACGGAATATGATATCAACATGGTTTTTTCATCCATTTATTTCTTTAATAGTCCTCTATATTTTAAATGAAAACTATGGTGAATATGCTTAACCTTTGCAAGCAATTAATACAAAATGAATTAATAATAATAATATATATATATATATATATAATGTAATAATAATAATATAATATATGGAGAACTGCATTCCACACATTTCACACCATCTCTCTCTCTCTCTCTATATATATATATATATATATATATATATATATATATGTATATATATATATATATATATATATATATATATATATATATATATATATATATATATATATATGTATATATATACATATATATATATATATATATATATATATATATATATATATATATATATATATATATGTATATATATATATATATATATATATATATATATATATATATATATATATATATATATATATATATATATATATATATATATATATATATATATATATATATATATATATATATATATATATATATATATATATATATATATATATATATATATATATATATATATATATATATATATATATATATATATATATATATATATATATATATATATATATATATATATATATATATATATATATATATATATATATATATATATATATATATATATATATATATATATATATATATATATATATATATATATATATATATATATATATATATATATATATATATATATATTTCTTTAATTTTATTTTTTTTCTTTTTAAATTTATTTTATTTTAAATCTGTTTTGTTTATTTTTTATTACGGGGAAATTGATCTTAGGAGTCCGACAACACTCAACAGCCGATTTAGAGGACCAGTTCCATCAAGCATGCCAGCGGCGAAAATAATAAGTACAAAATCACAATTTTGAACAACACTCCGTTATGAAAATTATGTTTCTTGCATGTTCTGATCTAATAAACTTAAAGAAAAAATGTTTAAATACTATACCAGTTGAAACTATACCAGTTTCAACTATAGCCAGTTAAAACTATACCAGTTGTAAGCAAGAAATCTACGGATGCATGTGACAGAACCTCACGCTAGTATATTGAACACCTGAAACTTCACGATATATGGCCCTTTTGCTTGACGAGCGCCGCAACCAGAGCTTTCCCTCTCAACACTCGAACACATTGTAGGAATAGGGGAGGAAACAACTGTGATCATATTTCTATCGGAGATGTGCCAGATCTCCAAGGTTTTACGATTAGTTTACCTAGGTGCCTATATCGTTGAGAATAAAGAGAGAGGCAAAATCTGACACCGTGAGTGTTGAACCCACGACCGATCGTACCGCAGCAAGGTGGATAACTACGAGCAGTCTCTGCTGATTGCAATGATTTTAATTTGAACTTGTATGTAAACAGACTGCAGAGAATTCCAGCATATCAGGCCGCTTCAAAATCGATGTGTTGCTTGGCCTAGGTTTGAATGATTAATGGAATTCAATGATACATCATACATAGAAACATAATTTTGTTCATATAAATAAATATAATTTGCATAATAATATATGTTTTTGAATAAATAAAACGATCGGGTAAAATTATCATACAGACAAAATGTTGTTCTCATATACCTCATGTTGTTGTTCCTTGACAATTCAAAGAGTTTGCGGCAGAAGGTCTGGAGGATGAAAAACAAACAGTTGTTTAAGAAAATAATCACTTAAGTAATTTAAACGCAACGAGAGCTATGTCTTTTTTTTTTTTTACTTTAAATTTGTTACCTATTAAGAATGTTGCGTTGTTTAACTGAATGAATTAATAGGTTTAATCGAAAGACTAGTAGCCTTCCCCAAACTATAGTACCCTATATGAAAATGTTGATTAGTTGTCATGGTTCAAAGCATAGGTGCATGAACCAGAGGACATGGGGACACGTCTTCCTCGCCCACTTCCCCATCCCCATCCCCAACCCCCCCCCACTTTTCCCGAAAATAACAAAAGATCCCCTTTTGAATAGGCTATGAAAAGTGCCCTCAATAACTGTCAAAGATGTAAGAACTGGTGGAATGTGCGCACACTTTTTACAAAAAATATTACAAAAGTGCGCCTTTTAAAATAAAGCGCCCCTTTTACTTTGTTGTTGTGGGCTCACTAATTATATTTACAGACTGGGGGACATATGTATATGACTCGGGAAGTACCCCCTAAGAGGTAGTACCTTCTCCCCCACACTTTTCAAATGCTTCCTGCATCCCTGGTTGAAAGCAATGTTGACACAATTTCTTAAAAATCATCAGAATCATTTTATACCACATGTCTTCTGGGAGGTAGCCAGTAAATTGAGGGGCAGAACTAGTTAAACTAAAGTTGACGTCTGATGCGCCGACTGGATAAAAGCCGTTTTTGCCCAATGACTTACAAACTAATAATATTACTATACGTAAACAAATGAACAAACGGTCACTTTCTCCACCTCCCCCTCCACCACCAAACGCCTCCTCCCCACCACCATCCCACGTCCCCATTCGTCATTTATGGTTCTCCTTTAAAATACATGAACAGAAATAAACGTCTTGAAATGAAAAAGGAAAAAATAGTTCTTAAGTCTTAATTGGTATTTCGTCCATATGTTTTTTTTAATGTCTTCATTTAAAGAAGATGACAGCATATCCCCAAGCTCACTTGTTTGACGTCATTCTCTTACTGAAGCCCCGCCCACTTGACCTTTTTCGATGAGTAGTGATTGCCTTGTGGGATGAAGCCAGTTTCATATAAAGCATGCAGCCTTCGGTTTTCTTAGCTTTTTGAGGCAGGAAAATCCAACTAAAAAAATATATTCCTGATGACTGGATGAGCAGCCAAACCATGTTTTCTGCCTATGATTATAAAATTACGGTGATTCTTTTCCTGAAAGGTAATAATTTATAGTATTTATACAATGGTGACCCTTCTTACATCCTTCAACCCTCTCGGTATGCTGGTAAGAATCCCGTAGCTCATTCTTTTTACCGTAACATATACTATGTACGTTTCCCTCAAATGGAAAAAAGAAAACCAGACTAATAGATACAGTAACTCAAAAAGAATATTTATTCAGGGCAAGATTAGAGCATACCAAACATATAAGTGATCTTGATCAGAAACCCACCTCTCCATTTGAAGGTGGCTGTGCATTACTCCTGGTGCTTGTCACAACTATGAGCAAAGACTCTTGGCGTAGGTCGTCGAAATTGTACTCGTCCATTCGTAAGAGCTAAAGAAAATCAATGTTTGATAAGCAATAAAACAACAAAAAACAAGCTTTTTGACAGACAAACACTAATTTAATAAACCATTTGATATTGGTTATACTTATATCAGAAGAATTGATCATTTATGTGCAGATTTCATTTCTTCACATTAACACAAACACTGACATGACTGACCCAGGAATAACAATTACGCATGGCCGTAATTCTTCTTCACAAAATGGGGACAATTTATTTTAAAAACTGATGTATTTAAAAGAGTATGCCTGTAAGTCCCATGTCTACCAGGAGTCAGCGCCTGTAAATGTTGGATCAACATTGGCAAATCGTTGCACTTTGGAATGTTGGACTAGCGTTGGAACACTATTTTTTGAAGGTTGGTTGCTCACAAATTGGATTTCAGCACTTTTTCTAATGCTCAAAATCTAACGTTGGACGAATGCTGGCTTAACTGTATAACCCAACTGTTGGACCATCGCTGATTCTACGTTATTGCATTACTAGCCCAACTGCAAAAATCCCGGTACAATTTCTTAAGCGCTGGATGGGAAAGTTGAGCAATATCTCACCCGTGTATTAAATGCGTTGTTCATGATAACAGCAATTTTCTGCGCAAATCTTTCGGACCTTCCTGTCTCCGACGCATATAGCACCGTGGCCTTGGTTTCTTTGCCGTCTTTCATGTGGAGTTCTGTGACAAATCGCGACAAATGCAGTTCCTGGGGTTCGGGTCTAAGAAAAGGATAACATAATATACCATAACAAAACATAGCACAATATAATACAACACAACATATAAGATAACGTTATGCAACAAAACACAACACAACATATAACATAACATTATGCAACATTACACAACATATAACATACTATACCATAACAGAACATTATGCAACATAACACAACTCAACATGTACCATACCATAATATATCATTATGCAACATAACACAACACAACGTCAATAGAGAAATTGTTATAAAATTTGTATTAGCCGGTCATATCTTAATCACGGATGTAGCTTTTTCGAAATTATAAGCTTGTAGGTGATGGGGTGTTGGGGCAGGTGTTAATGCTCCCACTCTGAAAAAATACAACTGTGGAATTTAGACAAATTAAGGACAAAAATATATTAGTCAAAAAGGCCAAAAAAAACCTTACTGAACATAAGTAAACATTTTCCCCCAAACAAAGATATCCTGCGAAGTTATCTTCCCGGGGCAAGCATTGCTGAATATTGAGAACTTTAGCAAACTTCAAACATTACAGATCAAGATCCCTATAGCTCTACAGAGTCTACACCAATGGGTCTATGTGGTCTTGTTATTTATAAGAAGGGTACGTAGCTTGGATCCATTGGGGTTGATGACGCTTTTTCTGATAAAGTATGGGTAAGTGGGGGTCAAAGAGACCTTGATATTAAGATTTATGTAAAAATGGGGTGGAAAAAATCCGTATTCCACCACATAGCCACGTCATTGTGCACCTCCATTATTTCAGAGACAAAGGGTGTTTTTGCCCGCAAAGTTTTGCTAATCAATTTTTTATATTCACTTATACTGAAAATCCCCCCCCCCCCCAATCATGTTTTGCCTTCCAACCAACATCTTTTACAGCCGCCAATGTTTGTAGTTTATCTTATGAAGATGATTTATCAGTAGCGTAGCGTGTGTGATATTCACACATTGCTACGGAAGGTATGAGTTGTGCGAGTCAGCCCGCAGTAACTTATTGACATTGCATGACAACATCCGAGGTTGAAGCCAAGGGGGATGTGGAGGTTGGATAAGAGCAAGAATCTTCCGAATGGTGCAGATAACTTTTTCTTTCTTAAGTTCAGTAAAAAGGAAAACGTTTTATTGGCATGACTGGCAAGCTTTCGTAGCCACCATCACAATCAGACAATTCTCCGAGGGATCTTTAAAGATATAATACAACCAATAGGCCTAATGGTAATCTTTTTCTTTCTTTAAGTTGTACTATATATGCAGTTGTGAATTGAGGGCAACTAGGGCTGCCGCTTTTGCAATTTTGTAGAGCGAAGGCTATAATACAATAAGATCTGCAGACAATGGCGTCACTGGGAGGTCATGGGTTCCCAGTAGCTCTCTTTTTAGACACGCCACTGAGTCTGTGGAAACGTGGAAATTGTTGCGCTTGGTGCCCCTAAAAAACATATTGCAGTGTTATTACTCAGGGGAGGGAGGAGGGGGTGGTCGGTGTGTGGTATAGCTAATTGGCCCACATGACATTTGGTGTAGCACTAGTTACATCTGTCACTGCGGTGGCTATGGCCGAATTGATTATAAAATAAAAGAAATTGGATCAATATAGATAATATATCTTACTCTGCTCCCTCCTGTTGATATCGCACTGACACGATGGGCGTTTCCAGTTCACCTGCGTTTAATCGTGCGTACATATCGCTTGATTTCCACGGCATATCCTATATAATAACCACAAAACCACTCGTTATAAAATATTCAAAACGCTAACAAATCAGGGTTAAAAAAACGCCATTACAATTCGAAAAGATATAGAACAAATATGAACACTCATGAAGCAAATTCATTAAGCAAATTTTGTTGTTTGGTTATCTTTACACTTGAGCTGTTATCATTTTGATAAGTTTTCCCTCGATTTTCATATTTTGTTTAGCCTAATATTCATATTTGTACCTTTTTTTTATGAATTTCATATTTGAAAACTTTATTGTAGGCCTACAGCGCTTTAGATTACATATTTTATGTACATTTTAGCGCTTTAAAAATGTGTATATAATAATGTAAAAAATTATTTTAAAAAATAATAATAATAATAATGATAACAATAATCATCATCATCATCGTCATCATCATCATCATCATCATCACCATCACCATCGCCATCACCATCACCATCGCCATCATCATCATCATTGTGACTTTCAATCGGAAAACAAAAACTGCTACCTAAATACATACTCGTATCAACTCTAAAATCAAGGTTTCTCCGGCCTCTTTTCTTCCCAGCGGCGTAACCAAGCTGCCAATCTTTTTGGGAGTCAACTGCAAATTTGGGAGGGCCAATTTTGTTTTATCATAATGCCAAATAAGTCATTTATACTACTTTCACATCATAGATGGAACAAGCAGGTTTACCTAGCCCAATTTCTAACACCCCCCCCCCCCCCCTGAGCATCCCCCCTTCCCCATTTACACCCTCTTCAATACGTCACTATTATCTCTTATTTTATCAGAAAAGGTTGGGAATCATCTTACCTCCCGGGTAAAAGATGGACTTAGCTGGTAATCCAGGATATCTTGAAAACCCACTGTAGGTAAAGTTCCAATCAACGTCTGAATAAGGGCTGGCAGATTTGTTGGACACCCTCCCCGGAGCATGTGTTCCTCTGAAAAGAACTTCATAAAATCTTTGCAAGCGGTATGACGGTCTATAATGGTCACTCCTTGTTTCTATAAGAGACAACAACAATTGAAATTATATAATAATTTAAATCTGAGAAGTAATACATTTCATTTGTGTATGGATAACTTTAAGAAGATTATACTCTCTTTTCATTCAAGAGCATACAATATCAAATTCAAAACTTTGTAACTTTTACGTCTTAAATCTGCACTCAAGAAAGTTGGGAAATCTGTGATTTCATGAGTCAACATAGAATATGTATAGATCATGATTTGCAATTTTTAATTGCTCCCCTGGAAAGAAAGGAAAAAGCTAATGATTCTGATTGTCTGATAGTAAGGAAAATGGATTTAACGGACATTGAAATTGTTCACGGCAAAAATGTAAGAAAATCTGTATTATTAATTCAATATATTGAATTTTATAAAACAACAAAATAAAGAAACATTCAATGGGTTGTGACCAATAGGATGCAGACGCACTAACCATTTCGAAAATGTTAATTATACGTGGTGGCATTAGTGAAATACAAACAGCCAAAATGTGGCCTGTTTCTTAAAATGCATCCTGATATTTTAAAGTCAAAATGGCACTTTGACGCCCTAGAAATATTGGGACTGCCCTTGCACTCCATACGCCACTGCAGCACATGGATATTGCGGCAAAAATGCCTTACAGTGTCTCTTTAAAAAAAACAATATAACTTATCTAAGTCTAAAGAACATGATAATTTGCATACCTTGAAACTATGCTGGATTGCCATGTTTGTCTCTAGTCTTGCCACGTCTCTCCACAGCGTATCATTGGAGATGGTATAGAGATTCAGATAATCCGAGATTTCCTTCATATAATTAGAAAGAGAAGGGTGTTTAGTGACATGGTTAACCAAAGAGAATGAATTTCAGCAATAAACTGCATAACATGGTTAAAAAGAAAATTGATGTTTGTATTCTTTTAATGATAGGCATTTGTGTTATACAACTTCATTGGACACGGTCAAATGGTTGAATCATTATGACTGCAAATATATCGCTAAACGCAAAGCTTGAATTTTGGTCATGGATTTTAAAATCTGTTTTTGCTTCGGACATGTCGGAATAAAAGACGAAGCTTTGTCATATTGATAAGCATGGGAAGCATTTTTTGTGGGCTTAAAGTTTTAAATTTAGAGTCCCCACTCCCCACCCACCCCATCCCAACTAAAACTGGACAATTTATTTTCTGCTTTTTTTTTTTATTTTTTAGGGAACAGTCTGTTGTTCATAAGTCATATTCTCCGTTTGAAAAACAATAAAAATACCATTATTTATATCTTTTTTTTGTATTTCTTTTCATTATAATTTTGGTATTTAAAACATGAACATGAACATCCCAAAACATTAGGTTATAACCATCTGATTATTCAATTTGACAATTATTTCTTATAGCTGTCAATTCTAATTCAGTCAAAAAACGTTTTCTATGAAAAAAATTAGAGGTACTCGGACTCAATATAATTCAGACCATCCTTTCTTATTAGGACGTAAACCCCTAACCCCTATTTTGTTATAAGGCTACGGTCATATTCATTATTTTGTTACACAGTGGAATAGTCACAGTGGCTTAACCCACTTAAAAGCTTCCGTCACTCCCCTCCCCTCCCCCTCTTAAAATAAAAGGTCTAAGCCATAAATAAAATGATTAATAGAAAACACATATTTTGGGTTAAAAATCTTCCAGCTTGCACCAAACATCTTCAATTTTGGACCAAACATCTTCAATTGTCAAGCAAAAATCCTTAATATTGGAACAAAATTGACAAATTAGGGCCAAAAATCTACAAGTTTGGACCAAAATCTACAACTTATAGACCAAACACCTTCAATTTTGCAAGAAGAGGAAGGTGAACATCTGAATAAGATGAGTTTTTCAGGGGTTTACGCCCGAGCCCCTCCAAGCTAGACACGCCCCTGCTTAGCCGGTTATAGTGTTGAAGGTTATACATCGTTTTTATATTATATGTAAAAGATGCAACAACTTACATCGAGTAAATTACAACGACTTTGTGCCAGGATACAAGTTACATATATCCGAATCTACAAATATCTCGTTCATTGGACAAGCGGGAAACTGAAGTCCACCAATCACGAGTCCCTGGTTGGCGATCGAGGGAAGGGTGTACCACTTCAAGTCCATGTCTTCAAAGTCCTCTATTCTGAAAGAGTCCAAAATGCATAATTCATCCAATATTCGTTTCTATGGAAAATTAACCACGTGACAGAGATCATGTTTTCGATATTCGGTTGTTATCATGGTATTTGAGTTCCCAAGGCCATATCATATCCTTCTTGCCTAACCCCCAAGTGGGTAACAAAGCTATCTATTAAATATTTTAAAAAGACTCTGGCATCGTTAATCTTTGCAGAATAGGCCAAGGGCCTATTATCAGATTATATAGTACATTGTCCCACTCATAACTCATCCACAGTACTTAGCTGCCCCAAGGGCGCCGGAACTGGTGGGGCAGGTCTGCAGGTGGGGCATATGCCCCACCAATAATTTGGCCGGTCATAGTTTTTTCTTCCAAACACCCGTCTTCTTGCCCCATTAACCTGAAACTCCTTCCGGCGCCCATAAGTCGTGCCCGCTAAGAAACATTCAATGCCAATGAAATCATTGTGTCAGTTTGTCGTTATTTTCTTGAAAGACCGGCGTGGACCCCATTTGTTTCGTGCCCCCCCCCCCTCTCCCTCTTTTACAGTTCGTGGTGCCTAACTTCTCATCCACCCGTGAAGAATTAAGCATCATCCATATTGGATGATATTTTCTTTTATCTTTGATATGTACAGCTAATATACAGATATAGGTCGTGACCATATGATGTCATGGTTTTAATCATCATGTGTTCGGGTTTAGATAATCTGAAGTAAATGAATGAAAGTCAAACCTTGGATGTGTAAGCGTAATTTCCATCACGAGCTCAGATGGTATTTCATAGAGCTCTGGATCACTGCCGTCTGCTTGTAGGACAAGGGGTAGTACGTCAAACCGACCTCCACTTCCTGTCCACCCCAACTTCTTGCAAATCTGCAGAGAGATAAGAAATATGACTCACGCAGGGCATCATGGGAAGAGTCACTACTTATGGGGTCACGGGCAACCCCCAAACCACATGGATACACTGGTAAATTGTTTATAAAATGTTGCTGTTAATTTGTGACAATCAATGAATGTCTTTTACTTACTTGATATTAAGTATCATCGTGGCAGATGAAGCAAACGAGGTTAAACTATCACAATACTTTTGAGCAAAGATAAGTTGGGACGGTACAAGGGGTGCTTGAAGTAATTTCCCACAGGTCGGGAGGTTGTTCTGAAAATCAAAATATATGTTAATTGATTACAATATTTGTTCCTGTTTCCCTGAAAGATCAGTTTGTATTTCAACAGGGGGCAGTAGAGGTTGCTCGGTGGCCGCGCCAACACTGGGAGTGACATTGGGGCCTGCCCCTTCCTCTCGACATTTTCTCCCCGGAAGTTGGACGAATGGGAAAATTGATCATATAGGATCTTGACGAAAATGGGGGACGAGTACCTGTGTCCTCCTGTGGCGCCGGTAGTGGTCGCCGAGGCCACACCTGCAATGTGCACGTTGTACAGATTTTTCCCCACTGCCTAAAAAATGCATTTTACCTCTGTAATATCAACTGATGCAGAATCTCCTATCACGTGACCTTCAGATTGTTTGTATCCTGCATAGGCAATAAGAGATGGGTTCCAGATTCGAAATCCTTGCTGTCGTCCAACACATTGTGGGAAAACAGTGATAGCACTCCTATAGTAAAATAGAAATGCAATGCAAATGCAATTTTATTTAGTACCAAAAACTAGGTTTTTTGTATGTGGCTTGTTAAATATTTGCCGCATTTGTTGAAATCTTGTTCCCGCAAAAGGGAGAATCAGAAATGTTTAACAAATGAAACAGCTATCGTAGATTTTGATTTGAATTCTTATTCAAAAGGGGTCCCAAAGCCAACACTTTATCCAATATGCGCACCCTCAATCCAGGCATTTACTGGCACCGAAAAATAATGTTCAAAACGAAGCGTTGCGCATGCAATTGTGTGAAATTTATAAGAAATCCAGCCTATTCTTTATTTTTAAAGTTTCACTTGAAAGTGGGAAAGTAAGCATCCTGTCTCGAAAGTTATGGCCTTGCTCATAAATATATATAATCTGATAATAACTGACAATTGGATTGAGATTAAAAATATACTCCTCCGAATTTGATGCTCATTTACCAAAGCAGAAAAATGTTGGGTGTCTCTCATATTTTAAGGTATTTTGCGGGTTACCGCGAAAGTTGAGGGGCGGTTATCTGGTTATCGCGCAGTTTTGATGATCGTTTACCGCGCAGGTATACATTGGCGATTAACGTTTAAGGTAACCAGTCCGGTCCACGCTCCCGGTCGGGAGATTTCCCAATCGGAAGATTTCTTGTCATTACAACCAACAATGCATTTTTCCAAATTCAAATCTCTGTAAAGAAATGCATAGGCCTTCCGGTAAAAAAGGTTTAAGCCAAAGGTAGGAAAAGTGCGTGCGAAATATAATTAAATTTTTTTTTGGTGCAACAGAACGATACAATTATTTTCTCCATTTTTACCAGTCAAATTTGACTTTTACCAGGAAATTTTAAAGTAAACTTTAACAATTTATTGCAATAATTTCTGAAGCGCAGATTTTAGAATTTGAGTCACCAGCAAAAGCTCAAATTATACACAGAAAGTTCCAGAAATACAAATTTCAATATCGTTTTCAAAGTATACAACTTTAGAATAACATAATTTGACAAGCAAAATACATATTAACGGCTGAAATTTTGAACAGTTTGAATTATGGTTACTGCGCATGGCTCGATCTAACAATCAGGAGATCTCCCGCTCGGGAGCGTGGACCGGATTTGTAGCGGGCGGTTACCGTTGTGTTACGTGTTATACATGCCTACCGTAACATGGACATCATGACGCAAAAATAAAATAAAATTAAGGGATCTTCTTATTAATAACTTACTTGATTGTCCCTCCATTCATGGCATGTAGTAAGTGTTTGCAGATGGCTCCAAACATGTCCTTGGTGTTTTGGGCTTTTCGAGCATCGAAGACCTGGAAACAAACACGGCTCTGGTTAGAAAACGGCAAATGTATGTCTTTATACGAACTACAAGCAAACAGAAATGGATTTTTACAGGAAAAGTCCAGGGAAAGGTCATTTTAGAATGATACCTCTCCCTGCGAACGATGATGAAAAAAGAATAAAAGTATGAGTATTAGTACAACTATATTGTATCAACCAAGCAAATCAATAATGATCTCAAACAAAATATTAGTGATGTAATTTCTTACTTTGACTTTTGATTCTGCTACAAGTTTATCAAAATGTATTTTTCCTTGTAAATTATCAACTGAAGAAGGACACACCTGACGTTTTTGATCAATAGATATGAGGGCAGCTACAGATCGTGGGAAAGCAAGATGTTGCTTTTTTGATGATTTTTATGATTGGCAAGATTTAGACTGATGTAAAGAAGTTATTTTTTAGAGGGGGGGAGGGTTGTGTGTGAGACATGCATCTCAAATTCTATTATTCAGAGCGATCAGCACGCGTAGATACTTCACACGTGACATATATTTTCATGTGGGTCGTTACTTACCTGCAACGTCTCCCATTTTGTTCGACAAACGGATGTTGTTGAATTTCTCCAAGCATTTCTCACACCAAATACTACCTCTGATTCGGTAAGTTGGTAAGTTCCAGTCTCCTGTATACATGTGCGAGCCTCGGCGAGTCGTGCTTGATGGGCGACGGTCCCAGCCCTTAAAATGTAAAGAAAAAAGAACACATTTTATTATATCAATCTACCAATAATCTAATGTTCCCTGTGTTTGAGAATTTCAGGCTGTCAGGCGGGGGTATTTCGCGTTTTCACGCAATCAGATGAATATTCAGTTTATATCATAAGTCTTTACTTTCTGCCAGGTTGTAGGGGATGGCAAACGTTATAACGATACGATTATAACATAATCGTATCGTATCGTATATGTTTACGAAATGAGTAGCGCCCCTCCCGACATACCAAGAGGAACAATTTGGATAAAGCCGTTACTTTATCCAATTTAGCTGAGAGTGTGTTTGTTTGTTGGGGCTGGGGTGAGCAAACAGGCTATGGGTATGCAGTAATACCTCTGTGGTGCATATGGATGCTAGCGAGGAAATTTAAATGTCACAATATTTGGGAGACTTCCCATCCCGGTAGTTATGACCCATAAAGCTTCATAATCTGGTGGCTTAGTATACCAGCCTTGATGCGGCTCGAGCAGTTACTTCCTGTCTTAAAAATCACATCTTTACGTCTGTAAGGTACGGTACGGTACGGTACGGCACGGCACGGTACGCCACGGTACGGTACGACACGGTACGGTACGACACGGTACGGTACGACACGGTACGGTACGGTACGGCACGGTACGATACGGCACGGTGCGGTACGGCACGGTACGGTACGGTACGATACGGCACGGCACGGTACGGTACGGCACGTTATAGTACGGTACGGTACAGTACGGCACGGTACGGTACGTTACGGTACGGCACGTTACGGTACGGTATGCGTGACAAACTTACCTTTTTGCATGTGCGTAGTACTGGTCGATGAATTCCACGGCTTCTTTCAGCAGGTTTTCCTTTGAAAACTCTGAGGGTGGAAGGCGGCTGGAAGGGACAGTGTGGGAGACACTGGATGACGATGAGGCTTTGAAATGTGTGACGGTCTGTGAGAGTGAATGGAAATAAAGGTAATTTACCAGTTTATTAAGGTAATTAAGTTATTATATCCAAATGTTGCCCAGTGGTCGCGCCAAGTGAGGATAGTCCCCACCCAAGCACAAGCACACACACACATCACACAATGGTGAGACTGGGGATGGGCAGAAGTTACATCTTTACAAATGCAACAAAAAGTCCATATCTTTCGATGATGTTTCCAAGGTAATAATTAGAGAAAGAGTACATCCACATTTTCAACTTACAAACAATGGATAGAAACGTGCCCCGTGTCATGCGGGTTCCGCCAACCGTAGATGGACGTATTTGACCACGAATCAGGAAGCTTTCGAATAGTGAGGGCACAACCTCTTAAGGGGAACTTTTCAAGTCATATGTCCCCATCCCACTCTGTAGATAGAATAAGTAATCCCAAACAACAAAATAATGTAAAAGGGGCACTTTATTCTAAGAAAGGGAACTTTTCAATGGGAACACATTCATCCTGTGCATGGGACTGACAAAAGTCGCCAGTTTTCCTACTATTGGGTTAGTAATTGAGGGGCACTTTACATTTTTAAAAGGGGAATTTTTGCCATTTTTAGGAAATATGTGGGAAACGTACCCCCCCCCCCCCCCCCTCCTCCGGCTCCTACACGAATCTAACCCACCCGCAGGCATACTTGATTGGACCAGACAAGTCATGGCACTTCCATACACTTCCCTGATTGGATAAGCTGCAGTGGTTTCCGATTGATTCACGATTCATGGTTCTTATTGAAATGTAATTAACTGATTAAGGATTATTACAAAATTAAGCCATATCAGCTTTATTCTGAATCCACAGATGGTTTTACTACAGTGACAATCAATTTGAATTCGTTATAACTGCATTCTTGAAATAGTGGAAACGTCTTAAATGCTTAAGAAAAGCTGATCACAAATGGAATCAGTATCATTATACAAACTGACAAATAACTAAAGGAATGTAAAGACGCAAATCGATAGAGGCAGTACCGCTCCTGGAGGATTGATATCTTCAACAGTTAAAAGACAGCACAGCATGCTTGTATACAAGTTGTAAATGATAGCAAGTGCAAGTATTTTTTCTGCAAACACGTTGCGTTGAGTAGGTATGGGCTATATGTAATTATGAAGAAGAAAAAAAAAACTAAGCCATTGGGTTGTGAGAAACAAACTGTATAATCACTAGGGCAAGGGTATTTACGGGCGCTCGATCAATTTTCAGGCTTTGCAGCCCAGCAGGCCAGTGAGACCTGCAGAGTCAACCTTTTTCGGTCTAAATGATTTAGTTAATCCGAAGTATTTTTGTATCTGCATGCTTTTCAAAACAAAATTTTCCGGTTGTCAGATCGAGAGAGGACTATCATTATTTGATATGACTTTGCTATATGTTTTAAAATACGTTTATTCATATCAAAAATGATTCAATTTTTGTCTTATATATTTGAGCCTTGACCACTTCGGTTGGGCATCTTCTTTAATGTTCTTTTCACGTCCACCAATATATCAACATTTTGTTTTACACTGATAGAAACCGCATGATTTGTTAAAAGTAATTTCCGAAATGTTTAATGCTGAGTTGTCATTTCATCACCAAAAAATGTCCCATCCCATTAAATTCGAATACAACTGAAAATAGAGAAGATGTTGTTCTATGATAACAACTTTAGTTTAACATAAACCACAATCAACGGTCCAACGGCGCCAGAATTATTGTGGGGGGGGGGGGGGGTGGGGAGGAAACATCCTGAAATACTTTCAGTTTTTCATATTGTTGTTGTCATTTTGTGAAAGTAAATTGGGTTTTCCGAAACAAATGGGGGACCAAAACTGGAAATCCTGAAAAGTGGGTGCCGTGACTCCCACGCGTCCGGTCCCACTGCAATGATCCAACTATGGCAGTATATGGGGTCTTTGCGGTCCATCGGGGAATTTGTTGTTCGCGTTCCCATTGAAAAACATATTGCAGTTGTATTATTCGGAACCGCAAACTCCATTGTCCTTGGGGAAATACCTACCCATACAGTCTCTTTTTTCTTCAATGCCTAGTGCCGCCGAGAGGTGGAGGGGCAGGGGGAGTGTATTTGAGGGAACAAAAGTATTTAATACGACCATGAAAACATAACCACAGGGGCAAAATTGGCGAAAACTCATGCTTGAAAATGGCAAAAACGATAGCTGAAGACCATTTTTTCAAACTTTTTGAGATATGAAGGCCCCTGAATGTTAGTTGCCCCAGACCTCCCGATTTTCATTACAGCTCTACCCCTAACCACACTTTGTTATAAAGAAAAGCAATTTTACCGTTCTGGCCTTTTGGTGTAATGTATCCACATACTCCTCTCCGGTTTCATAATTCTTCAAGGTCACCTCGCCATCTGTGTCTTTCGTCTTTACCCCAACCCAATCTTTCCCCACCCCCTTTTTATTCAAATCTTTCTCAGTTCCCGTACACGCCTCAATAGGACATTGAAGTGCTGGGGTATTTCGGTGCTACGAGAACGTGTAAGATTTCCACGTCTGGAGGGGTTTCTTATCGGCAACGTGCCAGTTGATCGAAACATTGAGTGTTGTGCTAAGCCACCGTCATTTTGTTCCATTTTAATATGAAGAAGATATACCTATTCTTTAAACGTTTGGCTTCCTTCTAGCAGAGAACAGTCTTGGTGCTTGATCCAAATAAAGAGAAATTATGTGTGAATGACTCCTTTAAGTTATGACTCTCTGTAGATGTGTCCTTTTGCCTCATTCATATATCAAAATTAAAAGATTCGTAAAATTCGTTCTCGTTGCATAAACTTACGATTATTGGTTGAAATAACTTCGAAATTGTGTCGAAAATGTGTAGAAAAATAAGTTAAAACGGAAAATCAGTAAAACAAATCCATATGGCAATATGAAATATATGTGTTATTCTGAGGTTTAACGAGAATTGTTTGGTATGTTTTGCGCGTCCATGGGTAACTCAGCGTTTTCTTCTTAGGTTCAGGTAAACACGGGATCGTTACAAGATTCTTCTTCGCGTCCCCTTACGAGGCTGAATTAAATTAGCCCCAACAAAGTGGTTATGAAATTTACTCAAGATGTGGTTATCGTATATTACACAAAAATTGAAGAATTTTCCTCGGACTCGTAGTGAGATATTGCTATATCTATAAACTACAGAAGCCTCATATAAAAAAAAAGATTTAGCTCTCTGATGCCAAAAGGTGACTTAACTGAGTTCAGTTCAGGTAATACATACAATCTGGACTGCATTGGACTGGTTTGGGGTTACTCTATGAGAGTGTGCCATGTTTGCGGACGAGGTAGGCCTAAAGCTTATAGGAGCAATCATGTTTATATATGGGTATAGTGTAATAAGACTGAGAGTGATAATGGAGTTATTGACGTTGTCCGACACTAACACGACTAAATGGCAAAAAAGGTAAATTATGATGATGAACTGACAGAAGAAACGAAATGGGCAGATGTGGTCATAAATTACCCATTGGACTTCCCTTTAAACATCTTACACTGGTACATCCTCCTTTATAAATATTGAGACTATCAGAAACTCAATCCGATATACTACTCAACCCGTTACACTCCCGGACCCTCTAACCCATTACCCCCCCCCTCCCCCTACCCCCCCATACAATCTAGCACCTCACCCCTAAACCCCTAAAACACCTGAATTAACATCGAATATACACTTCTGTTGGACCGTCCGGGTGGTAGTGAAGCGGAGTATACGGAGCCTGAGCCCCGATGCACAACGTTTTGCCAATAAGAAGCAAGTTAGAAATAATCGTCTTCTAAATGTGTGGAGACCGGTCTCCCATGGATGACGGCCCTGCAACTCATCAGGGTTGAAGCCAACTTTTTGGATTAGGTAGTGGTAGAACGCCGAAACAAATTGCTGATGGCGTACAAAATAATGGTCTTTAAACTTTTCGGAAGCTAAATTATTGACTTAAAAGAAAAAAAAACTTTTCGACCGTTGGGGAGGGGGAGGGAGAGTGGAAGGGGGAGGGGAGGGGAGTGGGGGTGTCTATCCATGGCTACACCCATGCTGCCATGCTTATATATTTCTAATTTTGGAACATTTCATAGACTTTCATTCAGATATGACAAATAAGCTTCTTAAACAGTTAAGTTTTCATGATGATAACATACTTTTTTATGAATCTTATATTGGCGAACAGTTCAGCAGTACCTTATTAGTTATTTGAGCTGTTGAAGGCGTGCAAATTCCTGTAAAGCCATTTGCAAGATGTTTAAAGTGATTTCAGAGTAAAGAAAGAAACCCTTGTTACGCGGTTTAGTGTTTAAGAAGAACAAAGTAATAATGGTCATGCGAAAAAACGGCCTAAAATTTGTTGTTAGTGGCTACCGACGAAATATTTTTAGTAGTTTGGTAATTGCGTACTCTACTCAATGAGAGCAAAGAGGACAAGTTTGGGAAATTGAACTATGTATATATATATATATATATATATATATATATATATATATATATATATATATATATATATATATATATATATATATATATATATATATATATATATATATATATATATATATATATATATATATATATATATATATATATATATATATATATATATATATATATATATATATATATATATATATATATATATATATATATATATATATATATATATGTGTATGTATATATATATATATATATGTATGTGTATGTGTGTGTATGTATGTATATATGTATATATATATATATATATATATATATATATATATATATATATATATATATATACATATATATATATATACATATATATATATATATATATATATACATATATATGTATATATATACATATATATATATATATATATATATATATATATATATATATATATATATATATATATATATATATATATATATATATATATACATATATATCTCTATGTACATATATATATATATATATATATATATATATATATATATATATATGTATATACATGTATAATATATATATATATATATATATATATTTACATATATGTATATATAAATATATACACACACACACACATATATATATATATATATATATATATATATATATATATATATATATATATATATATATAAATATATATATATATATATATATGTATATATAAATATATATATATATATATATATATATATATATATATGTGTGTATATTTTATTATATATATGTATGTATATATATATATATATTTATATTATATATATATATTTATATATATATATATATATATAACATCTTATCTTTTCTTAAATATATGTATTATGTATGTATATATGTATATATATATATATATATATATATATATATATATATATATATATATATATATATATATATATATATATATATATATATATATATATATATATATATTTATATATATTTGCCCTTTCAAACATTAGATTATATAGCTAATCTTTTTATTGAACTGTTAAAGAAAGTATACACAAATATTGTCCTGAAATAAATCAAAATTGTGAAGTTTTACGCAAATAATGCATATAATCTTTATACCGCTAAACAGATAAATACATTTGCCTACCCTAATTTTCCCGATTTATAATTTGTAAAAGCTCTTTAAAATAGAACCTTGCTTTAGTGTGTAAGCCACCTCAAATGTTACATGTGGCACCTTGCAAATTGGGCCCAGGCAAAACTAACAATGAGGATCCAGGCCCTTGTCGTAGACTGACGTGCCCTCACAGCCTCATCTTCTTTTCAAAGTTTAAAAAGTGCCCCTTTACAGAGATAAAACTTGAATTTTCTTTCAAATATTAAGGACACTGGCAAGTCGCTTTATTATAAATATTTTTTATTGACAGAGTGAAGAAGTAGCACAAACACAGACATTTACTATGGGCAAGCAACCCAAATTTCAATACTGGGGCATTTTTAATTTTGGGTCCGGAGAATTTTTATAATGGCGGCCCTAGCGACTGACACACTGAAGACTGTATGATTGTAGGGTATTTTGTCTAATACATTCTGATATACCAAGTTCAATTGATTTTATGCAGCTGAGAAAATTATGAAAATCGCCCTAAACCATACATACTATAAATGAAAAAAATAAAATAAAAAAAACCTTGTTTGCTTTTAATATTGTTTGGGACATTCAATATTCCGAATGTGATCAGTATAATTGACCAAACTTGTGATCTAGTTGTTTCCGATTTCGATAATTTTTGCAGATCTTGGTATGAATGTTTCCTATTTTCCCAAATTTGGTCCAATATATTTTGATTTAATTTGGGGATGTTTGTACAAGGACAATATAAAAAGGCAAAATAAAAAGGGTCCAGTTATTTTCGGATCGATATAAGTTAGAGATTTTCAGATGGCGGGATTGGCGAGGGAAGAAGGGGGTATAATTTTCCCATAAGCTATAATGAATATACTTTCAACATACTTCAGTCGGAAAGTATTCCTCAAGTATTGTGCCGCCCCCCTCCCCTCCGTTTCAAACATCTTTCGCCGCTTTTCGGGGCCTACCTGCCAACAGACATTATAAAATTTGTAACGAATTATTGCCTCCTGCCTGATTCAGGTGTGCCCAAGGGAAGGGAAAAGGTGGACGTCATCAAACGAAGTATGCTTAGGCAAGGTTCAGATGTATTTTCAAGGTTTGGTGTGAAAAAATAAAGAAAAAATAAATGTAGGAATTTAAAGAAAAGTCTTCGCCGTCCTAAATTGGACTACCCTTAAAGTGTGTATACATTCATCAAAGACAAATGGTGATTTTTTGTACGTTTACATATTAAAGTGGGTGTGAAAAGTATTCGAGTATTCGGTCTGACGTCACAATGCGTGCACAATTGAGTTGTCGGTGAAAACAAACCCTACTTTCCATCGACACTAACTTTAAAACGGCCAACTTTGGGCAAGAATATTCTTTATTTCCCTGCCGCCAATGGAACAAAGTTTGACCTAGTATTATAAAGAATATAAAGATCAACATATGCTAAAGAATATTTGATTCGCCTGGTTAAGAGGAAATAACTTCGTGAATTATAACAAAATCAGCAATCCTTATTGGTTAGCATAGCGTGCGTAAAAATATAACTTTAAAAAAAGGCCCGGATGACAGATTACTCAATTAGGTCAAAAAGGTAATAGAAAATGACAAGGTCAAGAAGGCACAGGAATGTCACTTATACCTGAATACCGGATGGACACTTGCTGAACCCGCCAGGATCCTTTTAAAGTGAAAATAAGAATTAACAGGGTTTTTTTTCTCTCACATACTTCAGAACAGAAGAGCGCCTTAGCAAGAAGTTAGTTTACCTGCAACAATTATAATAATCATCCACCCAAGTAATTACCAGAAATATTGTCCTTCAAAATTGAACTAAATTTGTTCTTCTTTTGTTTATCGAAGGTTGATTTGAATGATTGACAAGCAATAACAGCGCGTATTAGCGTTAAGCTCATTGTACTCTTTGCATATATGTCAAGTATGAACCTAATTAACGTCTCTGAGTCACGAAATAAGCCACGCCCACTAAAGCAATGCGGTCTCTAAGTGGGGAAAACAATCTCAAATCTGCAATCGTGTACACCGATGCATTGACATTTAGATGTTCGTGTGGTCTGCCGCAAGCTTTAATTCATTTATAGGTTTTTTCCTGATCTTTAGAGTTTTTAGCAAATGGTATAAGCAAAATTCAGTTTGCTAACTGTTCTTGGTAACAGCAATCTGATTTACAAAGCCCGCAGCGGGCCCGTAAGCGCAATTTTTATTCAGCGTTTTGCCGTCACTGCACTCAGTCTGGGTGTGCAGAAATCTCTTTTGTACAGTATAATGCATTGACTACATGAGCGTGCGCCGCTAGCCAGCTGTATTGTACCAGTACCGCGTAGAATGTTTGCTCCACTTAGTTACGCAGATTTTGTTGCTCACGCGGTGATAGGTTGATAAAGCTGTCAATCATCTAACTCAGACATTCAGATAGGTTAATTCCAATGGACAAAAAAACCAAAACAACATCCAATATCGTAATCCTTCAATCTAAAGGCCATTATTTGGTTACAATGTATTCCAAATTTGGTCGATTTTGGGGAGTGTTTTACTGCATACAGGGGAAGGGGGGAGGTCCAGGGGGGTGAGGGGGTCGTTGTTTCGAGTTTTTTTATATATAATTATTGGGATACAATATCAGGTTATAGAATATTTCATTTTAACCAGTCTGCCAGCTAAAGGCGGATCATGAGGGGTAACGAAAATAGAAGAATTAATTATCAATTCGGCACTTTGGGTTCAATTTGAGGAAAATAAGGTTTAACAATTGTGTTTACTTTTTCAGAAAAGAGCACCTTGTGGTTATACTACGGAAAAACGGATTTTTGTATTTGTTTATAACAGGGAGTTGCCGACATTATCCTATCCCTCTTCATATAATGCCTATACCTTCTTCTTTTTCTTTTCTTTTTTACATATGGCCCACCAGTCACTTCATTTGGCGTACCGCTTTTTAAAATAGATGCCGACTGGTTTGTCGATTTACATATGACATGATTTGGTGGGAATTTAACTCTCAGCAGGGGCACCGAAAGGAGTTTCAGATTAGTGGAGTAAAAAGACGAGGGGTTTGGGGGCTCTCCCTTAATGATTTTTAATTTGGTGCCAGGAAATGTAATCTCCCGACCTTTGGCACTTAAAAATCCTTGAATAATATTGGACATTTTTTGAAGAAAACCATCGCGTTATATAATATATTGTCTTAGACTATTGTCATAGATTAACATTGACCTTTTGACTTCAGCTGAAGTTATTAAAGATATTTTTTCTAACCTATAATTGTGACTTAATATAGTAACTCTATAATGTATTGGAAGACATGAGGCTTAAACCAATTTGACATAGGCCCGAATCAGAAAACAGAGAAACTAAGGTGCACTGGGAATACTTAAAGAGACAGATTGCGAAAAGGTAACATTGTTATGTGTAAACAAACCAAAATTGTGGATCTCCCGTACAAGAGTGAGCTGGAATACTTGTTTTGAATTTAATACTGACGGTCGTAAACTACATCAGTTTGACTGGAAAAATACAGAATGGGATTGAAAATGGAATATGTTCCACCTGCCCCACCCGTTCCGGAGTAAAAGTAAATTCCCTTCCCCCCCCCCCAGTAAATTTTGGCCCCCGGCCCTTATTTCCTAGGAAATTTTGGCCCCCAGACAATTAAGCCTGTAGCCATTCAAACAAATTGGTACCCCCTCATAGTAAAAACAGTCCGCTAGGAAATTTGGGCCCGTCCCTTCTTTCCCATGAAATTTAGAGACAACAACTTGTCCCCCTTTTGCAAGAAAATGCTCTTCTTCTCCCTTCACAGTAAATCTCACTGCCGTTTTGCGTAAAGCACGCCTTTTTTCTTTAGTGTGTTGGATTATCACTAATCACCTTTTTAGCTTATCACTTCAGTACACAAAATTAATCAAAGGAACAATACAGACACACCAGTAAATTACCTAGTAAAATCAGTCCGGAGGGAACCAAATTCACTAGACATTCCTAAGGAAACAAGATCCCGAAGGCCCAAATTTACGAAAGGGAAGGGGGAATTTACTATCACACCGGCGCTCTTGCTCAGTGAATACTTTGATTTATTTTGTATTAATATTATTAAAATAAAAAAGTGGAGGATATGTGCCCCCCTCCTCCCCTCCCCCTCCCCCACACACACACATAAATCCTCCCCAACCCGATGGCGCCGCCTCTGCTTTAGGGATTCCTTGTTTATTTAGGGAATACGTAAGG
>JAIGNY010002250.1:882500-885000 GCA_020152595.1 Chiridota heheva
TGCCAAGACATGATCCAACTCTATGTCAGTCAGCATCGTCTGGGCATCATCGTTTGCTACTTTCATAGGCGTAGGGGTAGAAACAGGGGCCACAGGGGCAAGTGCCCCCTAATGTTGCAGTGACCTAGATGGTGCTCCCAACTAAATCATTTTTTACCATTGAACCAGTGTTGTAGTATATCTTTCTTTGTGCCCCCTCCCCTCCGCCCCCCCCTCCTCCCATGAAGAACAAGTTACGCTTATGGTTACTTTGAAAAATACTCAGTTGGTCAGGTTGATTGCGGTATACGATCGTTATCAAGACTGCAAGACTGCTTCACACAAGCAGACAAGATGCAGCCGTTCACATTGGACACATAACAGTTCCAAGATGTTGTAAGTTTAAAAACTTCTGTTTCGGTTTTAAAACTGTATAGGCTGATAGGCTTCATAATATATTATAAACGCTATGTTATCTGGTTATTAAGCACTATATTTGTAAAATGACATATCAATTTTTATCACATTATCAATTTCTTAATGATTAAAATTTTTTTTGCCAACACTCGGATTTCAGTCATTATCGTCTGCACATCATCATTAGTTGTTACTTGGGGAAGTACTTAGGGTGTAAGATAAACTCTCTGTGTTTCTCACAAGATTCAGCCGTTCTCATTGAAAGCATATCACTTCCAAGATGTTACAAGTTTAGAAATGTAATGTTTTACTGTTTTTGTTATTCTGTTTAGGTACTAAAGTGAATATGCTATAAACGAGCATGTTAAGCACTTTTAAAATGACATATCAGTAATTAAGTTTGTTAAGTTTTTGCTCATTCCTTGAAAATTTTAATATTAAAATAGTTACGAAACAAATACCAAAACCGATTACTTTAGAGAGTGTAAGGATAGTGGTGTGCTCATCGCTCATTATAGAAATGATAACAATATGTCAGGCTGATCACCGTGAGCAAGTGAATATAGCTTCCGAAAGGGTTATATCAAAGACCTGAAATGTACGTCTTTCAGCCATTTTGTTCAAAATTTTCAATAGAATTGTAGACAGACAGAATGACTAAGTAATTAATAATTTGTTACATAAAATATCACATTTTTTAATTGCTTGAAATCTACTATCTCCAAGACACAATGTTATACGTTTATAAAATTTGAATGTTTGAAATAGCTGTTTATCTTGTCTGATATTCTTCACGTGTAATAAACATGTGGTTAACTTACATTATGCATGTAATATCAAGTTTCTCCTTGTAAATATATCTTCTCTGACGTATTTGAGATTAATAGTAATCATTAATTTTAAATTAATACACAACAAAGCATTTGTGTACTTTATTGAAAAGTGATGCAACTATTTCTCAGATATCATGCAGGCTGATCATCGCGGGTATATAGTCCGTAAATGGATATTAACCTGAGAACATGGTCGCCCTGCAGCCGTCTTGTTCAAATTCTCAATATAAATGTACAGACAGAATGACTAAGTATATTAAAGAACAATTTGCCACATAAAATGTAACATTTCGCATTCCATTACTTGAAATCTACTATCTCTAAGACACAATGTTATCTTTATTTTTGAAATAATTGCAAAAATTTGAATTTTTAAAATGACTGTTTATCTTGTCTGATATTCTTCACGTGTAAAAAAAAACATGTGGCTAACATATTTTTGTAATTAACTTACATTATGCATATAAGAATCTATACATCGTGTCAATAGTCATATACAGATCTATGATCGTGGAATGATATCTACCATTTTCCTTAATTTTCGGCGCCGTGCATTAATAGCTCTCTGTATATGATTTTATGGATATCTTTTGTTTCTTCTAAGACGTACATTAAGCTGATAAAAGATCACATATGGTTTTATGGATACCTTTTGTTTCTTTTTAGACGTACAATAAGCTGATAAGAGATCACATATGGTTTTATGGATAGCTTTTGTTTCTTTTTAGACGTACAATAAGCTGGCAAGAGATCACATATGGTTTTATGGATAGCTTTTGTTTCTTTTCAGACGTACAATAAGCTGATAAGAGATCACATATGGTTTTATGGATACCTTTTGTTTCTTTTTAGACGTACAATAAGCTGATAAGAGATCACATATGGTTTTATGGATACCTTTTGTTTCTTTTTAGACGTACAATAGGCTGATAAGAGATGACTTATGGTTTTATGGATACATTTTGTTTCTTTTCAGACGTACAATAAGCTGATAAGAGATCACATATGGTTTTATGGATACCTTTTGTTTCTTTTTAGACGTACAATAAGCTGATAAAAGATCACATATGGTTTTATGGATACCTTTTGTTTCTTTTTGGACGTACAATAGGCTGATAAGAGATCACATATGGTTTTATGGATACCTTTTGTTTCTTTTTAGACGTACAATAAGCTGATAAAAGATCACATATGGTTTTATGAATACCTTTGATTTTTTTTTGGACGTACAATAAGCTGATAAGAGATCACATATGGTTTTATGGATACCT